>DWJK01001596.1:0-16550 GCA_018248815.1 Croniades pieria auraria
GCTATCTTCATCTCCCGAGATAAAATCTTTTGCTTTCGGACAGGATTTCTTCGAATTCTTTCCCTTACTGCTTTGATAGCCTTTTTCGTACGAACAATACGTGGACGGCCAGATCTTTTGCTGTCACAAGCAGAGGAGGTTTCATTGTACCTATCAATAGACCAGTACACAAACATTTGACTAACACCAAGCGTATGGCAGATTTAAAAAATTGTATTTGGCTCCATACCTACTTTATGTCATGCAATCACAGCGATTCGGTTCTCATTATCACCCCACTCCATTTGAATATCTCTAAATATTTACAAAAATTTGTCGCGAAAATAAGAAAACACAATGAACAATCGTTTAAAAATGACAGATTCCAAATTTAAAAGTATTATTTTGTTTATTTTTAATTGTAACAGTATTTATGGTCAGACTAAGTATAGTTATAATGAGACACTCAGTTAGTGCCTACACTAACGAGACCCCCTCAATCATCGCCATTCCGCGAACTTTTTGACCTCCCCTCGTACACACATTATTGCACAGTACGTTATTGCACAGTATAGGCAGCAGTGTCGAATGTAAGTTATCTTTATTGATAATAATACTCGTAGTATTAAAATTTGCGTTTCATCGTAGGTTCACCTTGAAGTCTTGTACTTGGGGCCGGCTTTCTGTTCACAGAAAATTATGTATTAAATAAATGCTACGCTCTTAAGTCGAATTTTTAATGACGTCATCTATACGTGCTGCGCAGTGTAATTTATCTGTCGAGGATTCGAAGCTGTCATCACCATCACCATCATTATCTATATCATCATGTGCTTACTCATATGTAGGGAGCTTAAGAAAAGTCTAGTTGATCTGAAGAAAGTTTTATTCCGTAAAGAATATACTATACCATCATTTATATTGTCGGTGCTTGAAGCTTCAATTAAGATCAATTGTTGACTATACGTGTGCAAGTTATTCATTCGTGTGTGAACCTGAAACAGTTTTGATCTATGAGTAATTTTACTTTAATATTAAAGTAAAATAATAAAAATCAAGCATTTCAATAAATGATTCAAGTATTATTATTATAACATCACGCCAGCGTTAGGCGGTCGGGTCGGCAAAAAGAACTTAGTGCCAAATATAACTATCCTTACACGGCTGACGTATCTTTTCTACATTCATCACTCTCGTCTTACACGCCGGTTTCAGACTTCAAATGCTAATGAGTGACATGTTATATAAAAACACATGAAATGTTACCCCAGGTTGGCATTTTACGACGTGTTAGCGGAACTGATGAAGCCATCGACGATGATGCCCATGCAGGCGGGCCGCATGCAGGAGGGATCGTTCGTGTTCCATCTTACGCCGCAGCAGGCCACGGAGATCGCCTCGGGGAAAGATCTGGTCGGAGCCGGCAATAAATTAGATTATGTTATCCAGGTAATAAGAAAAGTCCCAATGAGATTCATTGGGGTCATAAAACATCTATTCCTTTATGAAAAAAATTCTCTTAGCTCTATGTTACATATGGCTACAGACTGCGAACTTAATAATTCCTATTTATAAAAATAGTACATGTCATATAGGTAAAGAGATATGACCTATTGTTAGTGTGAGTCACAGGAGGACTCGCCAAGGTTCATCCCTTTTACTTATGAAAAGTTTATCTAAGTTCTAACTTAAACATTTTGACAGATTTTTTTTTTACAGACACATTTTTCATTTCGGCAGTGTTGTATATGCATTACAGTACAAATAATTATGTGGATTTAAAAAAATGTGCTATTTATTTAAATATAATGTTTCAAATCATGACATTTGGAACAAAACGAGTATTGTGCTGTTGCAGTGTTGTTGTTGTAACTAAAAATTCAAATAATTGCTGTGACATCAAAGAAATTTAAAAAATTTCATATTTATTTTCTTCAACAGGCACAGTTGAGATTTTGTCTTCTCGAAACGTCATGTGAACAGGAAGACTACTTCCCACCAAGTGTTAATGTTAAAGTTAATAATAAGTTATGTCCATTACCAGTGAGTATTCTCCAACATTTCTAAACACTATACAGTAATATATGTAGCTATATTTTTTATGTATACGTATTTTTATTGTACAGAATCCAATACCAACGAACAAACCAACGCCGGAGCCGAAGCGCCCGCCGCGGCCGGTGAACATATCGTCGCTAGTTAAGTTATCGCCCACAGTGGCGAACACAATCCACGTCACATGGGCCTCGGACTTCACTCGGGCATATGTCCTTAGTGTGTTCATGGTGAAGAAACTAACATCAGCTGAATTACTGCAAAGGCTTAAAAACAAAGGCACCAAGAATGCGGATTACACACGCTCACTAAGTGAGTGTTGTTTATTATTGTCTGAACAGTATACCAGTTTGTGTGAAAACTTTGATGGCTTATGAAAAATTTGCAACCCCTTAAGGGGTGCATCTGCATGTTTTATCATGAGCAATGTTTTTTATATTTATTGTAGTAATACTTTAAAGTGTCTAAACAATACTCTAGTAGAGTTTAGGTTTTGATATATGTCACTGTTTTGGCTCATTTAACAAAAGCGTAATTGTATTTGTATGCTATTTTGACATAGTTGCTTTTAAATTCAAAACCTATGTTATATAGCCTTTAATATATACATATGCCTGTATTATAACTAGTACTCCTTGCATGATTTTAGTCAAAGAAAAACTATCAGAAGACTATGACAGTGAAATAGCAACTACATCTCTTCGGGTATCACTGATGTGTCCACTGGGCAAGATGCGGATGTCATGTCCGTGCAGGCCAGCCAACTGCCCACACTTGCAGTGTTTCGATGCATCACTGTTCTTGCAAATGAACGAACGTAAACCTACCTGGCTGTGTCCAGTATGTGATCGACCTGCTCCATATGACTCCCTAGTGGTTGATGGGTGAGTTACTCATTTATTTTTAATCCATGCACTAAGGCGATAATTTGCCTTATATGTGGTTTAATATGCAATAGAAAAGCACAGTAGGGTGTGATGTGTGTTTATGCATTAATGGAGTGGTTGGTACTTATAAATTAAAACGGTAAGACTGGTTAGATTAAGTTCTAAAAAAATATACCTAAGGTCAAAAGCAGATTACATTGATACTTCTAGCTTTCAAACGAGATCTGATCAAGGCTTTATCAATATGTTAGATTGATTGATGATGTTTTATGTAACAACACACAACAAAAAATAATTTGTCTCACATGAAATATGTATACATAACTGTCAGTAGTGTACCTAAGAAAAGTCAGAAGTACCAATCCATTACCATCACAACATATTTGTGGATGTTTTGAAGAATTACAATATATTTTAAGTCACTACACCATGTAAGTTAGTTTATTAGTTAGTGTGATACTTTCTTTCAATGGTTAAAAATAGACATTTTTGCTATTTATAAGTATGTGAAAACAAACCAATATGCATGTATGCAGTGATAGACATAGAAAAAACACATCAGGTCTGTAAGGACAAAGACATTTGGTACACCATACTTTGTGCTTACTGCTTGAGGGATGTGTGTATCTGAATATCTGTTATATAATAATAACACAGGTGTGATATCAACAATATGATAATTTTGCTTTTTGCGTCAGATATTTCCAAGAAGTGTTAACGTCATCGCGGCTGTCGAGTGACTGCAATGAGATCCAGTTGCATGCAGACGGCAGCTGGTCGGCTCACACTCCCCCTCCTCGTGCTCCCCAAGCTGTGGCACCCAACCCAGAGCCTGTTACACTTATATCTGATGACTTAGGTCAGTATGTTATTAAGAATTTGCACCAGGAGGATACATGTGCGAGACTTGTGATTATAAATAGGTATATTTTATTTGTACATCTAACTTCTCTATATTTCTTCTATTTACAGTCAGTGTTATGTGTAAGAGAGGGATAAATAAGAAGATAGTTTAATATAGGCTGAAACAGATATAGAACTTGATGAAACTTATAAATCAGAGAATTTCCTTCTTTAACCAGTCATTGTTTAGTAGCAGTTGAACATATGTCGTCTGACATAGAGGTGGCATATAACTGAACTATTGAAATAGAACGGATTTCTTATATTGTACAATAGTTCTATCACAAAAATGTTGAGTTTTATAAACTTTGATGTCTATAAGGATTTGGCCTTGATATAAATTCTGGTTGAGTCTATAATGTAAGCACTTTGCGAAATCTAGTTGTCAACTAATTGCCATCAAGATCATAAATGTAACTTTTTTTGCTATTAAATGTTTCGCGAGTATTTATACACATGATTAAATATGTACCGGCTTAACTCACGTACGTTTTTCGGGATAGCCCGATAGACTAGTTTCGGACCTGTACGAGGTCCTTCCTCATGAGCTCCCGCCGCTTGCAGCGAGGTCGCGACGGGGACTTTTAATGAAATGTAACTTCAATATTTAAATTGCAACCATCCGAAGTGTTTTATATTTCATCTTGTAGAAGTGATACCAGTTGATGGTAATGGCACTGCAAAAAGAGCTGCCGTGGGTGAGAATCGTACGCCAAAACCTGCCGAATTATTAGTGGATCTCACATCGGACTCTGAAGATGAACTGCCTCTCAAAAGGAAGATTCCACTCCCGAAAGGTAGTCCACCAGCGCCGGAGCCTAAGAATGAAGACACGTATTCTAGTGGTGACTATCAATTTTAAATATCTTAAATAATTAATGAAAATTAAGTACAGTTATAGTGGTACAATTTAGAAAATTAACATGCAGTAACAGTTCCCTTTTCCAGTACGTGCATGTAACATAAAATATTTTTAAATAATGCAATGCACAGAATGGAATAAAATTGTGTACATATATAAAGTCACACAGTAACAAACGTGAGTTAGCTGTCTTAGAACTTAGATATTATTATAATGTGGGTTATGCTCAGATTCTGTGCTCATTATAAGTATAAAGTACTCGCAAATTATGAATAAAGTTGTAATTATATACAGAGTGGGCCATAAAGGCTAGCGAATTTCAAAATCACATTGCTCATGACAGGCACGCGGATGCGGGGCGCGGGTAGTGGGGATAAGTAGTTTAGTTCTCGGAAATTTAGTCGCCATGAAACGTTTCACCGGAGAGCAGCGTACGTTCTGTGGTGTATAAGCTTATTATAAAAATGGCGTTTCATGCACTACTGCGCGGCGTCTATTTGGCTCTGAGTTAAGTTTATATGATCTATATGAGTGTCCTAGTGAAACTGATCAGGTCGTGGGTCTAAATGTTCGAAATTACGGGTTCGACACTGAATAAGAAACTTGCGGGGCGTCCAAGATCGATACGAACAGAGGAAACTAAGGGAAGTCGCAACGTCCATTCGGCGCAATTCGCAGTTATCATCCCGAAAGAGATCATCTGAGCTCGCCATATCATATCAAGAAAAAGATTAAGGCGTATTTTGATAAAAGATCTTAAATTTCACCCATATAAACTTCAATTAGTCTGACCACCTGAGTAGACCACCATCTACGCCGTGCTTTTGTCGAAAGAATGTTAGAGCGTTTTCAAAGTTTGAACAATATTCTCTTTTCCGATAAAGCTCATTTTCATTTAAGTGAATTTGTCAACATGCAAAATTACCGGTACTGGGCCGTAGAAAATTCCAAATTAAAATACCAAATACCTTTACATTCACTTAAGGGTACAATTTGGGCGGCAATGTCGGCTTCAGGAATTATCGGACTCCATTTCTTTGAAAATGAGCGAGGCCAGACTGTAACAGTAAATTCTGATCGCTACAAAGCAATGTTACGCAACTTTTTCTTTCCACAACTGCATAATTTTGAAGCCTACAATAGCAGGACCTGGTTTCAACAAGATGAAGCCACATCGCTTACATCCAATGAGTCTTTAGCAGCTATAAATGAAATGTTTAGTAGAAAACTGATATCGAGTGGAGAGGACATTCTATGGTTTCCCCGGAGTCCAGATCTCACGCCACTGGATTTTTTTCTCTGGGGGTACCTCAAGATCCGCTTTTACGCCAATAATCCGACGTCGCTTGCTCAGTTCAAATACAACATTGGTGAGGAGATGTCGGCTATCCCACGAGCAATGTGCCAGCGAGTTTTCACGAATTTAAGTTCTAGATTCGAGGAGTGTGTGTATACGGTTTAAATGGCACACATCTCAGTGATATTATTTAAAAAAAAAACCATTGGTTTACTTTATTATAAATATAAATTGAAATAAAGTAAACACAGGGGAATTTTAACTGGTGAAACGTGGGAGTGTACTACTACATTCCTCTGCCTACCCCTTCGTGGATTATAGGCGTGAAGTTACGTTTTTTATAAATGTAAATTATCTTTCCTAAGCTTTATAGTTTTTTCTGAGTCTTTGAAATCCGCTCAACTTAACGGCCCACCCTGTACTTTAATGATGGCTTACATGCCCGTCACGAGTGAAATCCCATTTATAGTCACGTGGACTTCTGCAAATTGAAATCGACCCCTCAGTTCCATATAGATCCCTACAACACGTACGTTACCCGAATGGCCCATGACCTTGCGAGCGAGCACACGTAAATTATACAATATGTCTCCCCAACACGTGCCGATTTAAGTACGATTTTACCGAGAGCATTCTCAACGAGTAACGTCACGATAACTAGTGGCAGATTCCACGTCCACAGCGTCGGAGGCGGTGTCGTCGAGCGGCTACCGGTCGCCCAGCGGCGCGGGCTCGGGCGCAGCCGGCGTCATCTCGCTGGACAGCCCCAGCCCGCCTGCGCCCGCGTCGCCGCCGCCGCCCGCCCCGCCCGCGCCGCCCGCCCCGCCCGCGCCGCACGCCCCGCACGCGCCGCACGACGACACTTGTCAGTATCCATCATCGTTATCATCATCATTATTGCCATCATCATATCCAGCCTTTATCGTTTCATTACTGGCCATAGATCTTTCCCGAAGTTTGCACACGATCGATAGTAGTGCCGCTCGATTCCGTATCTCATGGAGCTGTTCCCTATATACTGAGCATCGCTTAGGGTCCCGATGAAGCTTGGCCAATTTGGACCGTTTTTTACGCAAAAGCGACACTCCAAATTCCGTCTGAACCGAGGACCGTTCGATCAATTTTTGTGCCTTCTGGTGATTCGCTTAAATCATTCTTATGCCTACCCTCACTCGCCTTGTATAGATTCTCATTCTGCTGTCGTTAATGACAATGTAGCGTTAAAAAATCGGGAAAATGAATGCGATGTTTAATAATTCAGTGTTGAATGCAGGCACCAGCAACAGCAGCAAGCGCGACGACAGCGAGGCGACGCCGGCGCACTGGGCGCCCTACGCGGACGCCGAGAGGGACTTGCATGATTCGTATCGAAGGTACACAAAAATAATACAACGTAATATCTTTATTGCAAAATGTTTCCTGACATCAATTAAAATTAGGTTAAATTCCAACACCCTTTCCTTACTAACAATTTTTATCACTTTTGTATTGTCGCTGTCATTGTTAACACTGAAATTCTTATTACGCTGAAGATATCAGTTACGTTGATTCGGCTGTATAGAGCCGAGGCGATACAGCAATGCTCTACACATTTAAAACATGCACTTTTTTGCCAATGACAAAATTAATTAGTGTCGACCTCTTTCTCCACACAGGTACTGACTGAGGGAGAAGAGTGGCCGCCCTTGCTACGCTAGCGACCATTCTTCTGAAGACGAACAGGAACCTTCATATCCCGAGGTGCCAATTCTGCCACCTTGAGGATCTTGTAGCTTAAACCATCATCGGCGTCGTACAAAATTGAGACTGCATTTTTACTTTATCACGATCTTGTGGGGGACCTGATCCAAGATTTGCCTTGCATTTGCATCTACTGAACCTCTAGCAAAAAATGTATTATTGAAAGTGCGTTGATACGATTTGTGGTGGTTGCATTTCGCGATGAAAAGTTGCTCTAATACAGATCGTAAAGAGACCTTGGCGAGCGCCAGCAATTCCCTGCTGTACTAGAAAGAAATAGAGAAACATTTTCGCCATGAGCCGTTGTGTAGATCTTCGACAAAAATACTGTGGTGGAATTCACGGTACCTTGTCGCAACCAGTACACACTTCATTTGCGCTAGTATCCACTGATACATAGGAACATCCGTGATGAATGTTATGTATATTGGTGTCGATTGTTTATTATGACACCACTGTACTAAAAATTCCAATGCAGTTCAAAATTTGTTGTGTCATGGTGGTCATGTGTTGATAACATATTACAATCACATTATGGACACAAATGTGAGTATATTATTGTATTAATTGTATTCTCTGAATAGAATCAAGGGTGAATCTAAGATCAATATCAGCTACCTATTAAGTAACTAAGGATGAGATGTAGTGCTGATGAACATTGAAGGAGAAACAAAAAGGAAGATGAAAAACACTGGAAAATGGAAGTACCCATTACTGTAGTGTCATATTGTTATATATTATATGAAGAGACATTATATGTAAATTAAATGAACTGGGATATCATGTTTGTTTGATTAGCTCGTGGCGTAGTTCCAAGATATATATGGACGCTTCGTAAAGTGCAAGTAGATGTAAGTTTAGTGTGTGTAAATTTTAGTTTTTTTTTTTACTGTTTGTTTAACAGAGATGACAACATTGATTAACTTTATCCTCTCTTGTTATTGCTGCTGATATGCTTGATAATTTAATACTGATGTAGAAATTGTTAGTGAATTATGTTTATTAAATAATAAATTCTAAGTGAAATGACCGTTTTGGATATGATGTCAGATTTATACAGAAACATCACATGGATAAGCAATGTTTGTATATGTCTGTTTAGTATAAAAACGTGAAGGTCGGTATATTCGACACCACCTACACAACCGTTATCCGCTTGTGTATAGGTTCTATTAATGGAACTGTTGGTTCATTGAGGTATATCTATCAAAATGACTTAATTGGATTCTAAACTAAGAAGTTTTTATCTGCTTTGGTTTGATTTGACCATCAACACAGTGCTTATGGTTGTGTTGCAGTCGCTTACTATTTGAAAAAACATTGTCCTGTTCTGTGTTTGATGGTGTGTTAGATATAATGCATCCCAATTTTTCTTCACCATTTCTACACCTACAGGAGTGATGCACATTGCAAGAATGTCGGGGTATATTGTGTTTAATAATGTGGCCTTTGCGCCAGATGGTGTTTTGTTTACAAAGAAACAGAATAATTATGGTATCAAACTTTTAAACTGATTTTAAAAAAATACGGCTTTGACATATTACAGTTTTATCACGCTCACATTATGACAATTGGCAGTTTATTCTTCATTGCTTTAATCATTTTCATTAATGCATCAAAAAGATAGTTGCAAGTATGAGTAATAAAATTTTACGACATGAAAAAAGTACCATTAACACCAGATTAATTACCAGAACAAAGAGATTAACGTTGAAAAACTAGTTCAGTTTGTTCCTGTATGAAATATGTTGTAGATAAAAAAAAATGTTTTATTGCATTTAAATCTTAACAATATTTCAGCAGGAGAAGAATGCAAGGGTCATTTGGGTAGCGTAATATTGTAGATATTTGGATACCTACCTAGAACACGCCAAGTGTTTTTATTCAATGTTGATAATATTTTTGTTATTTATCCGTTTTTTGGCAGTTGGAAAGATAAAATGTAAATGTTTGATAAAACCAGAAAGAAGATACATTACTTAAGATTCGCGGTCATTCCACAACAGTACAGACACGTTTTTAGATTTAAATAACTCACCGACTATCTTCTAGACCACACGTACCTCGCTCATGCATTACAATGAGATTTTTATTAAACACAACTTCTGTAGCAATACTTTCTTAAGTTTTTATTTCCTACGCAAATACAGAAAATGAACACTTTTTTACAAACAGCAATAGTATTTATATAATTTTGCTTAGTTCTGTATGCGACCCAACTACCACCTGTCATACAGTTACATACGAAATTTAAACTTTCAATAGCTATGTGAATCTCGATCCATTTCCGCTTGCTGGTTGTCGGAGGTATGGTATCTTCCTGTTTTACTTTTTTCTAAGACATTAACCATGTAAGTAGCCATTTAGGCGCACTGTTTGCTGTTGACTAGCGATTAATTCTTAATTTATTTATTGATAAGGTTTAGAATAATTTGTAAGATTGTATTATAGTGAATTGTTTAAGACAGCTCTTCGCTACAATGCAAAATGTTTCCAAATTATAATGCTTAAGAATTAAGATAATTTTAAATAATAAATGTAAATACAGTGCATACTTTGTTTCAATGTCCTGAAATGGCTTAAACGTTTCAGGATAATAATGCGTTTCTTTACAAGTTGAGAGAAATAAAAATACTACCCTAAACACTACGCAAATAAAATTTTGTGTTCGGGCACCCAATAAATATAATTATATGGACGCAATTCAAATATTAACTGGTGTTAATAATTTCCTTATAATTCTTTTTATTATATATTTAATTTTTATCGCGAATAATTCCCTTAGTTGATGACATTATGTTTTGCTGTACCTCTGGGTATAAATTTAATATTTTTAGTAAAATTTAAAACACCCATATTTCGACCACATGTTAATGCAACTTGATATATTAAGACAACTTTTCTTAAGTTCAGCGATTATTGGAAAGAAAGGGACAGGTACAGCGAAAAGGCAACGACCTCCGTTGCGACGCTTAATTGTCAGATAATCATTGTAAAGAATGGGCGTCTATTCTCATACCACTACGAACCCCACGCACAATTATTGTCTATTCACTATTGGACAAATCCGCAAAGTAGCAGGCTGCGGCCATAGACGACGCCGATGGCCGTAATCATCAGTATGCGCCCTTCCTTCTCACATTTTTCTGCCGCCCGTAAAATCTTTTACATCTCTCTCGTATTATTTAGAATACGCATAGTGCATCTCGCTCGCTCGTATACGGCACCGACCGCGCGACCGGGGGACACGTAGCGTTCCTCGTTTCCACCGAGTTCCGCCGTCGTCCGCCGACTCGACGCGGCGCTGACGTGCGATACGCTAAACTAGTGTTTCTACCGTGAAATCACCAGTGTTATTTGTTTATACCTACTATGGATTTGATTATACCGCCCCGAGAAACGACTGTCGATCGTGTGTGACTGTACGTGCAAGTGATAAGTTTGAAACTAGCAATATTGTGAAACGAGTCTGCCGCGTTCGTTTATGTGCTGAGTGGTGATTAAAAGTAATTTACTTTGCTTTTACGGGGTATAGGGTCGGTTCGTATCGATCGCATATCGAAACAAAGCGTTGGATTGTTTTGGCGGCGTGGAGCAAGCCGGTGCAGCGCGAGGTGAGCGGTGTTGTATGATAGTGTAGTAAATGGGAATTGATGCGAGGGCTAGCCTGCTCGTAGCTCGTCTAAACGTCGCACGCAGCCGATGCACGAGGCGCGGGGGAGAGGGTAAAGCTCGCGTTGAAAGCTTCACTTTATATTGCATTAGGTAATTTTAATATTTATGGTGCATTTTGTGCAACGCACAGTAGTTCTAGATTGCTGGTGGTAGTTAGATCGGGAGCAGCGGAGGGCAAGCGCGGGCGTGTAGGTACGTGCCGCGAACGTCGGCTAATAGCTTCACATTGTGAGTGAGTAATGCCCTTCCCTAATGGGATAATGGCTCTCCGCTGGCCGCCGCGCTCGAAATATTTATAAAGCGGTCGAATCGCGGCGTGTCAACAAGCGCTGGGCTGTTTGCCTTCCCATTTAGTCGACGAGGGAGCCGATAAGGCGAGGCCTCGAGTGCCAACAAACTCAAACGCTTCTACCTATACTAATATCGCTACCAAAATAGAATAATAGACGTTCCCAGTACCTACCTTTAAGTACGTAAATAAGGTACCTGCTTGGTTCACGTATTTACATATTATGTTATACTTACTTTATCAAAGTACTAATTTCAAGTAGTTGAAAGTTTTTGTTTTGAACGTATGGACTACAAATATTCCTGAAGCCACTAGACAATGTTTCGAAAATTTTTCATTTTCTACTATACTTTGAAGAATTAAAAATAACATACTTGTTCTTTAAAACATAAACATTTTAAATATCAATATTCTTTACTGCAGTCTTTAATTGAATAATTTGTCGATCGTATAAGTTAATTCAAATCGTTTTAAATGACTACCTATTCGGTATAACGATCACTAAGCCAGTCAGCCGCGCGTATGGTTTTGGGTTTGATTGCAGACAACAATAATTATATTAAGGTGAACTTCGAACTTCTGTCCTGGGTTTGGGTATTTGTGTAATGTACCTAATTACCCGAACTAATATTTATGCAATATATTTATATTAAATTAATTTGCAAAATTTTTAAACATTTTGCTGCATGTACAGGTAATTTAAGAAGTTCAACAGATTATACAACTATAACAAGAGGCACTTAAAGTTTTAAGACACTTAAGTACAGTTATTGAATGTTGTCAAAGAAACAAATTGTATTGACGTCTAGGGCACTGTAAAACTATTTAGTTACCCGAGAACATATCGAGACAATATAACCGCAATGAGTCGGACGCCAGGTGCACGCCGCTCTCTCCCTCTTAAAACCTACTTCGAACTACCGCACTACCGTCTAATACTTCTAACATAAAACATCTATGCAATAAAATTTAAATAAGAAAATTATTTATTTCTGTACTTATTAAAACTCGAACATTCCACGAAATGAAAAGGCTTTTAATCTCGTAGAAACTTCAGGTTCGAACCACGTTTTTTTATTAGGACTTGTCCGCGCCGCGACTACATGCCTCGTGTACATAAAATTTAAATGCCTTGAAACCGAGTCCACACAATCCCGTATGCGTCGGTAGCACAAAGCAGAGCTCTGAAAACACATACATACAAAGGTACATCGGCCAGCGTCTGTTTGCACATGAATCATGTTTGTTTAACAATTTTAAGTGTACTAAAATTATCTGCGTGTAAATATCTCACCAGTTAATAATATTATGCAGAAATTTGCTCTTTCGAACAACATATCGAAAACCTCTTCAAATGAACGTTCGACTATTAAAATGTTACTTTGTCTGAGACGAAACACCGCTGTTTACGGCCATGACGCAGATCGATAATTCTTTATTAAGAGAAACTGTTAAAAACGAATAACGTTCTCTCTTAATAACTATCATTTGAGAACACTCGTTACTTTTGATGGCATCCAATAAATACGATAAATTGTTGGAGTCCCTTTAGTGTATAACAGTTCATCAAATTTTGAGAAGTAGGTAATTAATATTATAAAATACTAGTACCTGGATGACCGAGCTTTGCTCGATATATTTATATTTGGTTATTAATATAACAATTGTATTGTATTATATTGTTTGTGTGCGTCTTTTTTTCAAAGGTCTTTTAGACATTTTTAAGTGAACACGTGAGTTAAAAAGACTTATTTTATCAATAATGTAAGTTAACAATTAATTCTCGTGGTCTAACCTCAAACTAAGCAGTCGGCTTACAATTAGTGTAATTTAACAACGCCATTTATTGCAGTAGCTTTAGAGTTGCTGTGTCGGTAAAGCAGTAAAATTTTGTCTTTGCCTAAAAATACGGATAAAACGAATTTTCTAAAAAATGAAACCTATCTAGATCGATTTATCGCCCCCGAGACCGTCTGCATTCATAAAAAGCGTTGGAGCCGTTTCCGAGATTCCGATATTTTACACACACACACACACACACACACACACACACACACACACACACACATGCTCGCACGCACGCACGCATTCACTCACACACACACGTAGTGTATATATACACAAATATATATATACATATATGCACAAGAATTGCTCGTTTAAAGGTATTAGATAACTAGTACCGTATAGTAATAGTAGGCAAGGCTGCCATTCATAAACCTCTCTACTTAGTTCTGACAGTAGAAGATCAAATTATTATTCTTTAATAACAACAAGGATATTCGAGTCAAATAGACGACGTACATATGTATATACCCAGTTTCTTGTTAAACGGTTGAATTTGAAATTCAATAACAAAAAAGGTCGTGAGAACGGAGCCGACCGCACGTTTTTTATAATAAACATTAATTAAATTTGGTGGGCGATACTAAATTGTCGATCATTAAAACATCGTAAACATATCACCGGCACAGGCAATATCATTAAAGTTATAATTAATTATACAGATTATTAATATCTTCGGCGCCACTCGAGGTAATAGACAAACATATGTGTCCCTGGCGGATTTGATATGTGACTAACGATTTTATATTACTCCACAATGAAAAACAATAAAAAACGTTTCTTCAAAAGCAGACACGGAAAATGTATAAAATCAGGCATAGTCATTACAATGAAATCTCACGATACTCACCGTATTATATAATATTGTCAAATTAGAAGCCAATCGAAAGTTTAATCCTCCATCGAATTTCTAAATAAAGAGAGTTTTGAACGCTCCATCCCTCCAGAACTTTATCACTGCTCTTTCGATCGACAGAGGTCTTATATTGCCGCTTTGTGATAAGGACTATTACTATTTCAATGTTATCTCTGTTTGCCGATTTATGTGTAGGTCGCGATCTTAGACCCTGAGATATTGCACTGAGGTATAGTGAACCTTAGTCACTGACCGGCGAAGTATTTTATTACATATTTTGCATCTGGATTTTATCAGTTTTTCAAACTTTATATAATATCAGCGTATAACGCTTTCAATATATAGCATCAAAAGATAAGTGTGATTGTTTGCTGACTTCGTTTTACTACAAATAAGATTAATTCTTCGCTCATTTAGTTACTGACAATTGTCTGACAATATAATAAATAAGTGTAACCTGCTGACTACGTTCACTATTGAACTACTACTGCTCCTCTACGTGGATTATATTAGATTCGGTCGTGCGCTCAAGTATTCATACTATCATTCTCGAACCGAACCACGACTGAGCGGGGATTGTGATGAGCACGGACTATAATACCTGTTCAATTATTCGCTCTGTCTACTCGTGTTACATAATCGCTTGTTGAGTTTCATAACAGTTGAAGAATAACAAATTTACAAACGTATGTTTTCTTTATTCATTCAACCATGAGTGATGGGTCAATGATGTTTTAAAATAAAAATGAATGTGCATATGAAGAAAGAATTTATAATGAATGAAAGACGCTTGAAATATTTCCTATAATTGGTTAATTTATCCGTCTATCTCAATAAAAATGAATATAATACGAATAGATAATTGGATATTTTAAATGTGCAAAATTATTCGCGAAGTGATTTTTCGAAATGGTAAATGGAAATAGGACGAAAAATTCGTCTTTATTCCCAGTGCGGTTACAATTTCCGGGAATCTCATAAGTCTTCAATTCACATGTTGTGCAGCGTGTTAAAAACGATATTTGGGATTATTTTATTACAAAACGATATATCGATCCTTACGATTAAATAAATATACATATACATGATCAAATAACTATTGAAACGTTTTCTAGATTATCTTCTAATATTTTTTTATTGACTCAATTTCTAATTCTCTCTACTAGCCCAATTTATAACAATAAAAATCGATATTTTTCTTGTTATAGTTGCTAATGAAAAACTTAAAAAAGTAACTGCTACTGTATCGCATTATTCTTCATTATTTGCAATACTTAACTGCAGGCAAGAGTTAATAAGTTATTGCCAAAAATTGCTAAATTAAATGAACATTGTACCTAACCAGGGTTAAACTAAAGGTTAAGTCGTTACTTTTAACTTATAAGGGAATAATTCCCGCTTGGAACACAAGACTACGGCTACTTCATACCCGCTACGGAAAGGTCTCAAAGGTCACTTGACACAGCATAAAATCTTTATAAAACATTAAAGCGACCTTTACAAAGGATTCATTGAGATGTTCGAGAGCCCTAAACTACGCTGTCGAACTCGATGGCACTCGGAATTTATAAGTAGACAACTTCCACCGACTTGTTCAAATAACAAAATAGATGTTCGTTAACCGTTTGTTACTGGCCTTAAAGCGAATACTATATTATTGGCTATAAAATTAATAAAATAATATATTCTAGACTCTTACGCACAGTTAAGTGAAAAAAATGCATCAAAACTCTATTAAAATGTCTTTAGAAACCATGAATTTCGCATTTGATGTCTTTCTCGTTGTTTTATGTTACGCCTCTGTCTCAATTAAGCGTTTCAAATAGTTGATAGTTGAGTTTAATTGAAAATAAACGATTGCTTTCGACAAAAAACGTGATTTATTTCAAAGGCGATTAGATTTCATCTTGTCTCGGCTGCTCATTTATGGCAAAGTGTAGGCAGCAGATCAATCTATGTGCAAGTATGTGGAAAGTGAATAAATGGAGTCCGTAAAAGGAATTGGAAAAATAACGTTTTCATGTGTCATATCTGCATTCGTTTTAGGTACATTCAATCAATATGCTTGAGTAATGATTTGTAACACAAATATTTTTCTTATGCGAAATGAATCGAAATATGGATTGTCGAATCATTAGTTTCCAGCTAAGGCGCGCCAATCC
>DWJK01001597.1:0-16550 GCA_018248815.1 Croniades pieria auraria
GGTTCACGAATTTGCGTTTTAATTAGAATTGGAAATCTGATTTGAGTTGAAAATTAAAAACTTGTTAGTGAAAGACTTTAGTTTGAATCGAATTTAAGAATTAAATCTAGCTTACAAAATGTTAGTTATGTAGTATTGCATTACAATTGAATAAATTTTAAAATATGACATTAACACTAAGAATTAAATTTATTTCCAATCTTTAATTCAGTTTGAGATTGAGTTCTACTTTTAATTAGGTGAATTAGTAATTGTTCCTTCAGTAAACTTAACGTTTTAAATTAAAGTACAAAATCAGTTTCAAATTGAGGTCACCCCGAAATTCCATTCAAAATTGAGATTGAAATTGTGGTCTGACTTTAGGAAGCGTTTAAGTTGATATTAGGTTTGATTGTGATTTAAATTGATTTAAGGTTTAATTGAGATTAAGATTGAAATCCAAAATTGAGATTGAGGTCTGAATTTAGGTAGCCTTTAAATTGATTTGAGGTTTAGTTGTAATTGAGATCAAGCCTAAAATTCAATTCAAAATTGAAATTGAGGTCTGACTTTAGGCAGCCTTTAAGTTGATTTAAGGATTCACTGTGATTACGACTGAAAATTAGTTTCAAATACAGCTTGAAATGAACTTTAAAATTAATGTCGAGATTAAAGGCAGATTGTAGGTAGCGTTGGAGTTAATTGAAAATTTTAATTAGCGAATTAGTTTTACATACACCTTGCCCTTGTCGTTAGTTTTGCAATGGAACTAAAAACCACATTTAACGTTAGCCATTCATTTATAAGTGCTTCGAAACGATGAAATTTTAGTTACCACGGATATTAGCCATACCGCAACCAGCTTCGCCGACCTAAGATTTAAATCGTCATGCCCTGGTGAAGAATAGATGTTACACCATACGTAGGGCCTAATCGAAGATAAGAGAAGGGGACATCTGAAACTGTTTGAGACAAAATGAAATGGCTCAAAGCGAACTCACAGCTCAGTATCGGCAGAAGCGCAAGTAGATCTATCGTAGCACGCGAAGAGATGGAAGGCGGCGACACTGCTTCGCAGATTTCCAAAGCACGGACTACTTTTGCACAGCTGAGACATGTCTATCATTCACGGAATTTTTGGCTCCAACATCAAATCCATGCTGCTTTACGGATACGAAACGTAAAAGATCTCAAAAGATGTCTCTTGCCAAATCCAGACCTTCGTCAATCACTGTCTTCACTGTATTCTCGGCTTCTATTTGCCTGAGATAATTTCCAACAAGGATCTCTGGGAAAAATGCACTGAGTGTATGATCGATCATCAGATCAAACGGCGGAAATGGAGTTGGATTAGCTACACGCTACGAAGATATTCCGATCACATTTCGAAGCAAGCGCTTGATTGGAATCCTCATGGGAGAAGAAAGCGTGGCCATCCAGGTCAAATCCGGCGCCGCGTCGTGATAGTAGAGCCGACGAGCATCGCATCGACGTGTAGTGACGTGAAGAGTGAAGTTCAAGACCGTTTGCGATGGAGAACTACTGTGGATGTCATCTGCCCCACCCTGAGGCATAGGACATTAAGTCAAATAAGTCAAGATGGATATTAGGAACAAGTAAATTTAAGTGTGGATTTGGTTTCGATACTGTATCAAATATTTGAGTTCCGTATCCTGATTAAAATCCCAGACTAACTTTCATTTCCAGATTCTCTAAAGCCTATTTTTAGTGTCAACTTCAACTTCAATTTCAATATCAATTTAAATCTAGTGGTGAGTCTATTGCAATGCACCATGCACTAATCTAGACTCCAAATCACTAATAGAAATTTCAAGATAGAAAAATACAAAGGCACGTAATACGAGGATCGAACTCAAGACCTCTCAATTCTAAGTCGCACTTGCAATCACTTGATAAAAGAGGCACACAAAACGTAATCATAATATAAAACACCATTTTACATTAAAACGTCCGTGTGTCTCTTAGTTAAGCCGTTTAAATGTATATTTTAATTGCACGAAAGTTCGTTATATTGACAATTAAAATATATTTATTTTAAACATAATATTTCAAAAATTTGTAGCTAAAGCGTCGATCACACCCCTGTGTCACATCTACGTAGCGGTATACCTCTTCGCCATACCAAAACTGGTTAACTCTACATTCATCCTTTAAAGTGACCGCTATTACTATTATTATTTGTTGGGTTTATGTACATATATGTATATTTATGTACATATATGTATATTTATGGCATCAATCGTACTATACGTATCATTTGTTATAATGTGTGGTTAGACCTCATAATTTGCGGAAGATTAGACTAATATTAGAGCTTTTTATGGTATTGGAAGGGAGGACTTTCATACGGTACCATAAAATCACCTCGATAGCCTTCCTCTGTGCTAATTGGACGGCTTCGAGATCTCCTAAGACACGCATCAGTGCCCTCCTACCAAGACGCCCCTGCGCGCCCTACCCCAGGGAGAAACGTAATGTCTCTTTCCGTGCTTTCTGGTTCTTACGATGATATTCAGGAACACATACGATCGTCCTTCCTAGTATCGCTGGTTGAACGGTTAGAGCTTCCACTCTAACAGCTTGTCACCCGGAAGTCCCCTGTTAGTTACCTCTTACGACAAGCAGGAGAGGCCTTAGGTAGTATTCTGGTCCACTGACAGGGACAAAACTAATGTTATGCCTAGTATATCCAATCGATGGTGCGCTTCCAAAACAAAGTATGAGACCATCTTGTTGGTAATCTTCATTTGATCAACAACAAAAATAACATATTGATACCATCGCGATACCAGGCTTAATTTACTACATTGTAATGCGAATGGTGGGATCACCGGACACAACTAGCAACCGACTCATTACAAGTTTCCCTCACGCCGTAACATGCCAGTAACAGTCTTTAAATTGGATTGCAAACTCATATAAAGTTTGGCTTGGATTCCATTTACAATGCACGTTAGGTAAGCTGCTGTAAGATCGGCATTAGCTACGATTTGATGAAGAGCGTCTCCAAAACTTACAGTAATATTTTTGGGAGAGTATTGAAATATGATTAAAACAGCTGCTGAACACCGAATTATACGAAAACTGTATACAATTTGATATTATATTTGATTGTGTTCGAGAAAGTGAATTAAGAGGTGTATTTTAAGTAACAAAACAACTTGTAAGAACACAACCGCGCTCCTGCCTATAAAAGGAAGAAAGGTTCAAAAAGTGAAATCCGCTGAGCTTCGTAAAATTTTGTATTATAGAAATAGTTAAATTCTGCGCTGAGAGTTCAGAGGTATTTCGAATTCAGCAAAAGAGCTAAATATTTATACATTCAGAACATAAAAGAATTGACCGGCGACCTACAGGTAGTCTGTATTTCATTATTATGCTCTTCAATTTGGAACTCTCTATTGTCTACTCGTGTATCGTTTAATTGCTGAATATAATTACTTCAAAAATATAAGTTATCACACAGTAAGCGTCCTAAATCTGCGTTCATTAAATGAACATTTTCAATTTGACTGGTATTTTCATTTCGACGGGTGTTCAATATCGCATTTAATTGAATAATATATTTTGATTTTGTACGCTCCGCGTATTACCAATAGCTCCATCTTTAACGTAGAGCGAATGTCTTTTTAACAGCTACACTTTCGGCGAGCAGCGAACAGAATTAACAGCAAGTGTAATGCTAAAATATTTGTTGGCAGTTCTTTTTCTACTTTGTTCTATTTATTTTGATGCTAATCCTTTTAGCGACGGTTTAATGCTTACTTCTTTAAAGATGCTTAAGCCTGTTATTAAACTTTTGAACAGCACCTGCCAATAAATTTAAAATAGCATCTGGTGAAACTAAAAGCGTCATTTCATTGCATACAAATGGGTTTGGTTGTTGGTTGACTATGATTAAAACATTCCCCGGCTTGGATACTTGGAATTAGTCATATTTTTCTAATACGAAAGACTTGAATTTAGTGGGTTTTGAAACACATGATATTAAGATTCACTAGCGTTATTTTGCAAATCGGTAACGAATTTGATATTTTTATTACATATCTGTTCAACGCTGATAGTGAGACGGGCGTTTTATTTACAAAACCTATGCATACTTGTCGTTTCGTTGCATACACAAAGGCCCGTTTCATAGGGCAGCTATGACGTTACTGATCAAATTAAAATACAAAGCCTATTTTTTACGCTTATTTTGCCGCAATCAGGCAAATTTCTACCGTTTAAATTACTCATGGGAAAATCAGAGTAGATCCATAATGTGAAAGCACGATATTATTAATCCATATGCCGCTTAAATAGGCTTGTACAGTACTAAAGCTAAGACAGTCACAGTAAATTTGACTATGTGGAGACAGTACGAATGATCGATCTGACGTTGATGTCTATATACAGTGGATAATTAAAATCCAGTAGAATATTGCATCTAAAACTGAAACAATTAACCTGTTTCAGAAGAATCCAGATTTCGAACGCTTCTAAATTGGAGTCGGGCTATATAATAAAATGCACGCCTGAAGTAGCAATAGGACTTTTTACTAATACATGAATATCTGTTACATATTGTTAAGGTCGAATGAATACTTCTCTGTAACGAATGTACAACGGTAATATTCGATGGCCAGGTGTAAAACGTAGATCATACGTGAATAGTTGGAGTGGTCGGATCTAAAAAAGAGATTTTGTAATTGAGGTTATTTCATAATAACAGGTACAGATGAAAAACTACGTATTAAAGTATTCAGAATTGTTAATAGGCATATTATATAATTCATATAAATTCAAGCTGCCTCGTTGGTCGAGTGGTCGCAAGCGCGACTGCCGATCGGAAGGTCCTGGGATCAAATCCCGAGTCGGGTGCTACAGGATTTTTCTAATTTAATATTTCTAATAGTGACTCGGAAACTGGATGTTTGCCCGGTGTATGGTAATTGATTCACCACCTATTCCGTGGACGAAAACGTAACTGGTGGAACGTGGGGATGTACTTTATTCCTCTGCCTACCCCTTCGAGAATTACAGACGTGATTGTACGTTTTACGTTTTTATAAATGCAAGCGATTGCTATTGCCTATGGTCTTGTGGTGCCAACGACATATTTACTCCTGGTTTGACCTCTGCAGAATGTCATCAGCTATTAAGTCTGCCCTCTGTAACCAAGCTTTAAAGTAACTAAAAAGATTATATATTTTTTGTTGCTCATAAACACCAACTGAATTTGTTCAGAGATTTAAAACTTCAGAAAATCTAAAACTTAGGCGTAAGGGTTGGTCACTGGGATCTATGTCTAGCATCGATAAATATAAAGTATCGCAGTCCATAAATATCTATAAGTCGATTATTCTAGCCGAACCATTCAAATTTGTAAATATGTAAGAATTTCAAATTTTTTTTGCAATGTCCGCTCATTCGTAATACTCGTATGTACGCAAAACGCTTACTTATTACATATAAACTATTACGCCTTGCGACGTAGTGATTCAATTGTAACGTAAATCAAAATTTTTTTTTACCGTAGACGCGAATATGAGTCATTTTAAGCGATACAAAATGCCTACGCGAAAAATGTGTATTTGATTAAGACGCCAATAAATATAATGTGGATATGACATATGTACATACGGCGTTAGCGCGCTTGTGTGCTTGATACTTGATACTGATATATACGCCCTTATTTCGATTTAGATGCGGCGCACGGGGTCTCGGGAACTACGCAAGCGATCAATCCGCTCCCTAATCGTATGTACGTTTTGGATGGGCGTTACTCATTTTTACACACACGTAGCATATATGCATATGAGTGCATAGAGTATTACAGTAACGTACAAAGAACCTTTTGTATCGGTAAGTACTAAATTATTTTAGTGATAATATTATAATGCATATCCAATAGTTTGTCCGTAACATCCATATGGGTAGCTTAATGCACTATATACTCGTAACAATGAAAGATTAACATTTTCAAATAAAAAACAGACTGCATTGTATTATATGGTTTTGACGCAGAACTTTGTGCAGTGTTATATGTCTGCAATGTGCCTTAAAATGTAAAAGATACCTTTGGTTTGTGTGAATTTTTTTTTAACATACTCGCATATAAATTTCTACATAACAAATCAATCTAATATAATTAAAGTGTTATAATATAATATGAGCACTGTTTCATTGTCATTGAACAAGTCCTGACTGAAAAGTCTGTAAAATAGCGACCAGGCAAGCATCTCAATAACTGAACACATCGAACCTAACAAAATAATTCAATATAGTTTTCGTTAAATCCCAATTTAATTGCAACATAGTCTCCACGGATTCTAATGTAGCGCGGCTAGTGTTTGTTTAAGATTATGTATTCAAATGTCCACAAATGCAATTAGCAAACGCAGTAAGCAATTCTATTGAGGGATTCTATTTGCTACATTAAATATTTTCAAGAAAAAAATCAACCAATATCACACATATTAATTAATGCATATTTATATTGAAACGAGCATTTTCAAGTTTTCATTGTAGCAATTGAATGGGTTTATGAAAGAGATATCATTATTATTACACAATCACGCCAAGTAACTTACAGGGTAGGCAGAGAGCAGCGAGCGCCAAATATATCTAACCTTGCAGATTTATAGATCGCTTTCCTAACAGAAAACTTTTTCAACTACTTAGCCACGTATTTGGTCAAGTTGGCGAGATTCGATCTCATGGTATTTACGTCCACTAAGAACTGATATTATTCTGGTCCTATTTGTATTCTTTCTTAGAAATTTCCGATTAGAAAATGTAAGAAAAGAGCAAAATAATAAAAACGTATATACGAGTAGCATACATTTGCGAGGAATAATACAATCTGACTTTCCAGTAGGAGCATGGGATTAAATGTATGTGACAATATGTACGGAGATCTTATATTAGACAGGGATTCTTTTAATGTAACAGATTTAAAAGGCGAGTGCTTTTCCTCAATATTGAGTTGAAACGATAAAAAATATTAAAAACATTTTAAATTTAACTTAAAAAACTGTCAGTTTCTGAGATTACTGTCTGCCTCATCAGTGTCTGATCTATTTGGTCAAGATAGGTACGTCTTGGACATCCTCAGCACCTGTATGGGTAAATATTCAGATCGTATGCCTGTTTTGTCGTTCTTAACTAATTATGTAGTGTAGTTAACGAATATTAATGTAGGTGGTGTTTAAAAATTTTTTTTAAAACCATTAGTTATGAGGTTAATCTATAAACATACAACCTTCAAAAACAAAACTGATTTACTAACTACTTAACATCTTGTTGGTCGGGGACTAATCTTAATTGGATACTGAGAATCGTACTTCACGAACACAATACATCCAGTGACCAGAACACCTGGCGTCGTCGGTCAAAGGATCTTGTTTTCTGTCAAGCTATAGCTACATCCAGCTCGCACTCCCTTTCATCAAGGGGGTTAATATTATGGAAATGGAACGGATTGATTTAAGATAGCTTGGAGGCAACAGCTAGGCCTACATCCGTATAGCTTTATGCGAAGGATGTCCTCTGGATATCCTATAGCCCGCCGATATTTACCAAGCGGATATTATTTAATAGCAGCCTCGAATGTTTTAAGCCGCACTCGAATATACCGAAATATTTCTTCTCTGTGTTTTCTTTTGTATCCAAAAAGAAGAATGATCTCCTCAACATTTAAACGAGTACCAACGTCATTATTCCATGACGTCTTAAATGACGTCATGGAATAATGACGTCTTATTGTCAAAACAATAAGAGAAGGTCGCTCATACAAGCCAAACATCTGGTAGATATCTGGTACAATTATCATTGCTAAAACGATATTTTTTTTAAGTATCTTAAAAAAGAGATTCCAATATATTATTACTTTTATGTAATATAATGCTATAATACTTAATACGTACATATGTACATATATACTAACTTATATAGGTAAACAACTAACTTTATACCAATATGAGAAGAGACCCGTAATCCAACAGATGAATGATAAAAGGGTCGAAAGAAAAAAATAAGTATATGAAGATGTTTTTATTGTCTCACAAGGACTGTAAAGAAGTTTCTGAAACATTTCTGAAATGACTAGTAAAAAAATATATTTATTCAAACTTTTTAAAATGAGTATACAAATGTTTTCAAGGTAAACATTCAGAAGTCATGTTAATAACGTGACACATACGGAGTAATTCTTGGCCGAAAGCCATAATAAGATGGCGAGACAAAAAATATTCTGATGTTATCCGCGTTACTGAAGATATATGAATGTACATACAATGATATCCAAAGGCTGATTCCGTACCGCAGGATACGTAGCAATATTGGCTTGAGGTCGAAAGTGCAAATTGTTATTAGGAAGAAATTCATATTACATGTACGAAACTTGATTACAAGCGAACTTAACAGGATTTACGCTTTAATTGTAGCGGTACGCTCGTAGCGCCTGTAGCATTCCCGGTGTGAGCGGTGCAAGTCACAAGCACTTTGGCGCTCTGTGTCTGGTGTTTGTATTATCATTATGTAATTAACTTTGTTCTCAGTCTGTTATACTTTTGACCGATAGATTTATCGGCACTTGTCGGAGGAGTTAAGCATGTTCGAATAATATAGTCCTTCAAATTGTATTTATTACTGAATTAATTCGACCTTACATAGTTTATCACAGGTACACAAATGAAATAGTTTCTACTAAATATTTACTGCCTCGTTGGTCGAGTGGTTGCAAGCGCGACTCCTAGTGGAGAGGTCCTGGGTTCGAATCCTCGTTTGGGTACTATAGGATTTTTCTAACTTAGATTTTCTAGTAGAAGTTACTAGTAATAGCTCGAAGTGCCCGGTGTATGGCATTAGGATTACCACCTATTGCATGGTGGCTCGTAAACGTAACTGGTGATACGTGGGACTGTACTACACTCCTCTGCCTACCTCTCCGGGGACTACAGGCGTAATGTTTTCATATATAAATATTTGGCTCCTTACTTTTGATATTAGATGAGTTTATTTATAAATCATCCAGTTTTACATTTTAAGCTCTTTTTTAATAACACAAAACAATTTCCAGCTCTCGTTGGAATAACCACTACACTAAAACTTATGACATCAACCTTCAACCGATGAAACAGTTTAATATAATAATACAGAAATATTTACATTTTAAGCCAGAATAGAAATTAAGCCACAGGTTTCCGAATTGTAATAACACACAGAACTCAATCAATCCTCCAGACGTCATTACGACTAATGAACTATGCATCTGATTTGACCTATTTCGAACATAACCCAGATTTCAATGCATTTTAATTACATGCCGAATTTCTCTTTTACCTGTTGAAAATAGTGACTCATATGGAGTTTACAAATTTTTTAAACGTCACAACGAGAAGGAACAATAAGCACAACTGATTTTTTAGTTTTTGAAATTATTTTGCAGTCATAGCGTAATAGAATTTTATTGTTTCATATTAGGAGGATATAATCATATCTTTAAATTATGATCTCTATGGTACACAATTCATATTTTGGCGCTGCCGATTTCCCCAAGAAAACCAAACATTTTCTTTTCAGGTAGCATAAAGAGATAGACAAGTTTACCGACTCAACTGAACGCCAACGGAAACTGCTACCTGGAAGGCGATTGAAGAACTACACGAATTGCAAGTAAGTTGCTTAAGTAGTCCGTCAAATAAACCCTGACTGACCGTTTCATATGCCGTTTGTAAAATGGATAAATAACAATTAATTGAGGTACCAGCGGACTTACTTTTGAAACTCCAAGGGGAAATCTAAAATAAACTTTGATAATTTTGAATGTATAAAAGCTATAAAGGATACAGTGCTGTAGTTGAAAAGTCCATGAAGAAAACTTGGTGTTCCTATACCCAGGCTTTTAATAGGTTAGGTCTGTCTTCAAGGAAGCAAAAAAGAGATTTCATGACAAACATCAACACAACCCTGCCAATTTTTAAGATATTTCCAATGTGAACAGGAATAGCAAAATCTACATTTCTCAATTCGGAAAATTGTGATTTTTAACTTTCTAATTTTCTAATTTAGAACCACACAATATCTAGTTCCTTAAACTAATTTACGATTGTAATTATAACATCACACTGTGAAAAAATTCGCAGTGTGTATTACCTGTTGTGTCATTATTCCGAAATTGTGTTAAACCAATTAATGAAATTAATAACACCGATTCGAGAAAGCGTATGTCATAAGACTTTTCTTATATTATTCGCAATCCACCAACATCATCGAATAGTAACATTCCGAATAGTACTGTTGTTAATTTACCATACATAAAATCTATTGCGAGTATAGAGTATATGAAAAAGACCTTCACAAAAATTACGTTATTTCCGAATTTAATAGAAACATAAGAGAATTAAAGAAAGAGACTTCGTAGTCTGTCCCTGAAACTAGTGGGCCTCGAAGTATATACCAGGGATATTTACATAAAATCCCCACAATATAAGTATACTTGACGTGCATTACGGGTCAGCAGATTGGGATAGGCTAAAAGAATACTTGGCATCCTACTCATGGAGTCAGCTTCTTTTCTGTTCCGATGATACGCGCACTTGCGCAGATGCTATCAATGAGATGGTGCCCCAGGACATAGAATCTGTGCTTTTTTGTATCGGTTGGAAAACGTAATCAGCATTGGTTCGGTGCGCCTTCCGCGGAGGTTACAAAACTTAAACAAGTGGCTTACCGAGCCAGGACCTCGGCGTATGTGTGCAAGGAGCCAAAATCATTAGAATGAAAGAAAAATTGCAATGCTGTCTCCAGGTCCACTAAGAGACGATTAGCTAGAGCAAAGTCCGTGCACATTGGAAGAATTAGTAAGAGGCAAATTGTTGTCTGTCTAGAGTTTGGATTCGCGCATTCTGGTCTGCTCCTAAAGCTGTCGAAGGAAACTTCTGTCGGTCGTCATTTCCTTTCGAAAACCTAAAAGCAATCTGGCTCACACGGCAAGAGAGAAATCCGATCTCTCAGACAAATTCTTCACCTCAAATTCCACACTTGATGACGAAAATGCAACACTGCCGACCTGCCCGGTAACTGTAGTGAAAATACAAACACCTGACATAAGGCTGTTAAGGCTGTTAGACGAACGTGATAAGGCTATTAGACGAGCTCTACTACCACTGTAAATCGTGTAGTCGTCTGGAAAAATGGGCTGGAATGTATTTCCGCATTGGTTCCAAAAATGTGCGCTCCCGAGTTGACTTTTATTTTGACTCGCCTATCTCCCTCTCCTACTGCACTGGACGAGAACCGTCTTTGTGGAAGATAGCCTGATACACTCAATACGTATAAAAGGACACGGAAGTGACCCGATCAATTATAAGCCTATCGTGATAAATTATCTGCTCACAAAGGTCATGAAACGTGTCATTAACACATAGCTACTCATAGACCTAGAGGATCATCCTCTGTTTAATGATAGATTGTATGGCTTTCGTCAAGGTCGGTCACCTAGTGATTTGCTAGCTTACCTTATGCACCGCTGGGTTCAACCTAATGCAAAGCATGACGAGGCTCTGGCCCTAAGACTAGATATCGCAAAAGCCTTCGACCAGGTCTGACAAAGGGCTTTTCTAGCGAAGTTGCAATCTTACGGTCTTCCCAAGAGGCTAAGCAAGTGTACAACCGAGTTTTATTTGAACGATTGATAAGTGTCGCCGTGGATGGTCATTGTTCAGGCCAATATATGTTGGTGTCCCAGAAGGCTCTGTGTCGTCCCCCAATGTTATTTATTCTGCATATCAATGATATGTCGAAACTAAGTGATGAAATCCATTGCTATGCAGATGATACTATCGAGGATTCATACTACACAGGCTATGCTAACGCCTCTCGAGTACACCTGGAGGAGAGTAATATTCGACTTATGTATGTATAAAGTCGGGCACTCCCTAAAGGGAGCAGTCGCATGAGGTCGGCGAAATTTAGTTCAGTTTAACCCATCGCATAGACAAGTCTGCGTGAATAGTCTGAAAAAAGCACCCTTCCTTGCGGTAAGGCAATTTCAAAAAGTTGCACTCACCATTGATATGAGTGTGAGTATCCTGCCACCTGGAAATTAAAGCTAGGCTGGCGTCATGTAAGATTGGTACGCTCAATAAGGCCAAATAGTACTTTACACCGGCTGTTACTCTCGCTTTACAAGACATAAGTCAGGCCCCATTTGGAATACTGGTCGCAATTGTGGATCGGCACTCCGAAATATTAGCTTAGTTCTCTAGAATCCGGACGGAGACATGCTGCGAATGATCAATAATCCCAGAATTACAGATAGGCTCGAACACCTGAGCTTACGGATGGATACTGGTTCTCTCTGTGTATTCTACCGCCTTTATAATAATGAGTGTCTTTCTGAACTATGCAATTTGATGCCAATGCTACGCGCCATTCTTACACCGCACCACTCGCCGAAAGGAAAAGTTTCATGCTCACTAACTGGATACGTGGCACGGACGGCATTTCTGCCGCGGACCTGCAAGATTGACTTACCCTATAAAACACTCGTGGCCATATAATATTCAAAACTTCCGTTAAAAACATGGAGTTCATATGATTCTAAGGTGTACAGGTTTCATCACAATTTTAAAACTCAAACTTTGGACAGAGGTGCGCGCCACCGAAAATTTGGTAAAAAAAATCTATAACCTGTAGTCTGCCAATCCGCGCTTGGCCAGCGTAGCAGACTATGACCTTAACCCTCTCATTATGCGAGGGGATCTGTGTTCCAATAGAGGAATAATAAAAAAGTCGAAACGGTAATTAAAAACTGTTTTATGAACACATTCTTAAAGAAATAATAGCACATCTTATACGTAGTTTTAATATTATTTAATACAACTTGGTTAAAAAATTTATTGATAAAAAACAACTCAAGTTTACTTAATAGCCAACACAACTATAAAAACATTTTTGTACGGGGCCATTTATAAGAAGTATAACAGTTGAAAGTATGCGAAGAGGAATAGCTACATTATTAAATTAATATAGTATGTCTATTCGCCAACAGATAGCAGTCAACATAAAAATACCGAAATCTAATAATGATATTTTAACGGAAAACTAAATCTTGACATTGAAATGTTTAATTTATGTTGCCTTTTTCAATGAGAACAATGCCAATTTTATGATAAGAATGTTAGAAACGCATATTTTTTTAAATTCTACATACTTCAATAAAGTAACTATAGATAGCGTTTCTCTATGGCATAAATAAAAACCGATTATGACTTTTTAAAGACTTACTAGTCTATTTAGAAATTTGTAATCAACCTTTGGATAAGAAAATGACGAAGTTTTATAATAAGGAAAATCGGGGATCTTACTTTTACATGAGAACAATAAAAAATAATTTACCTACTCGCCGACTGATGGCGGTACTACCGAAGTAGCAGCGAGAATCGGAGTTTTTGTTATTACCCACAATATCCAATAGTTCCTTTTTAAGCACAAATGCACGGCGTATCAGTTTTTTGAAAAGGTTAACTATATTTCCAAAATCTTTTTTAAAAATCATACAACCATGCCAATAATAAATACGAGATTACATTTGTGCACGATGTATGCCAAGGGGCTCACCATCTATTCCATAAGACGCAAACGTAATTGGTGAAACGTGGTCGTGTATTACATTCCTCTGCCTACCCTTTCGGGGATTACAGGCCTGATGTAACGTTTTTGTACATTAATTAGAACGTTATATCACGCCGGTAATCACCGAAGAAGTAGACAGAGGAGTATAGTACACTCCCACATTTCACCAGTTACGTTTTATGTCCCATGGGAGAGGTGCTGGGGCTATTACCATACATCGGGCACAAATGTGATCTCGTATTTATTATTGATATGGTTGTATAATTAAAAAAAAAACTTGATAATATAGTTAACCTTTTCAAACGACTAATACTCCGTGCACTTCTGCTTAGAAAGGAACCATTGGACCTATTTAACTAAAATTGCACATAAAGAAACACAAGTTTCGGTCAAAATACTTTGAAATTTGCAGCAGGTTGGAAATATTTAAGAAAATTCTGGATAAAAGTGATTGTATTAACACCACATTGCTCGTTATTTTATTTGTTAAGCGCCATCTGTTATTACGTTGCGGAACTAAGTGTACTATTAGGTCAATCATAAGAATTCCAATGGAATACATAGATGTCGCTAGAATAGCAATCTTACGAATATCTACATATTATTGTTAAAATAATTGTAAACAATAAACTTACAATTAAGCCGTTTAGAATCAAAGGCGGCAATCTGCACTTAGAGAGTATTGTGGTAATTAAAAAAAAAGATTGTTTCATGTTTTTAAGGACATACAGTAACAAAAATATTTAAAATATTTGCATTAGAGATTTGAAAATTATATTATAACATACTCTTTGGTATTCTTCAGGTAGTATTGCTAAAATTTAAAGTTTAATTTTGCAAATTGCCGGGTTTGATCCTAAATATCGAAGAATGCCAAATATCAAGAATGACATGAAGAATCCCATCTAACTAACAGATTGCCGGGTGTGATCGTTACTCAAACTTTATGAATTCAGGAATGTCAAAAAACAAGTTTAATGAAATCAACCTCTCAATATTATAACATTTTTCTGTCATAGCGAATATAGTAGGTTGTTCCATCAGTAACGCGTATTTTGATTGTAGCCATTTTTTATTGTTATTGTCGCAGGTAATCCTTAGAGTTTGATTTTTGTTTTACATTTAGTAAAATATAAATCGATTTATTTAGTGACGCAATAAATGACTATAAACATTTTTATAATGATAGTATTGTCAAAGTAATTAATGATTTACAAAGAGATTTAATGATTACCGATAAATGGTCCACCTTTATTATTAACTAATATTTTTTGTGTCATGGATTATAATTTAGCTTACTTTTATAAAAAAAAATTACCTGTCATGACCTACGGAGCCGATACGTGGACACTGACGGTGCGCCTGGTCCACCGATTTAAGGTCGCTCAGTGAGCTACGGAAAGGACTATGTTCGGCGTCTCTCTGAAGGATCGCATCAAAAATGAGGCGATCCGACAGAGAACAAAAGTTATCGACATAGTCCAAAGGATTAGCAAGCTGAAGTACGAAAAGTGACTGGCAATGGTTGAATGCAAAGAGCTGAACATCGAGCTCAGCGGCGTGCCATTGAAGAGGTCTATGTTTAGCAGTGGACCGGAGTAGGCTGATAATGATGATGAATGATTACCAAAAAAATATTCGTTTTAAGATTAAACCAAACAATATCATTTAGACCACCTGATGGTCGAGTAACCTGTAGTACTTTTATCGAGAACTAGTCGCCGTTAGATGATGTTTTTCTAGAACGGACTAGTTATTGCCACTTCTGTTCCCTAATTTTGAAAACGATGTTATGGATTCTGAATATTAGATTGTGATATTCTTCCAATAATTTTTGACTTTTATGAAGCTATTATTATTATCTCGATATTTTAGCGACAATGGTATAATGCGGATAGTTCCTCGGGAGGTCTTTAGTAACCTGTACTACATCTAGTGACATAGTAGAACCTAATTCAGGTATCAGCCTCTCACTGAGAATGTTTCCAGTACATAATTATACCTAAATAGTATTAAGCAATAAGACTAATATTGAGAGAAAATAAAGAGATTAGTTCCTTATTTACATTAAATTATAATGTACAATGCAGCCATCATTGACAAATGTTGGAATCATATGATGTGCTTAGTTTCCTTTGTATCGGGTTGGAGGCGCTAGCATCGACTGTCCTTTTGCTTCAAGCGAGCTTTAGGGAAGTCGCTCACGACGATTTTTGCAACAATATGCCTCCCTTAGATTTTTGCTTAGGTACTAAATCTTGAGACCAGTATTGAGAGAAAATGAAGGGACTACTTATTAATTTACTTTAAATCACAACGTACAGCACAGCCATCTAGTAACAAATTTTGGAATCACATATGATGCACCTAGTTTCCATTGACTCGGATAGGAAGCGCTAGCATCTACTATTCTGTTGCTACGAGAGAGCTTTAGAGAATTCGTCCACCACAATAATTTATTGCAGCAATATGCTTCCCTTATACTTGTGATTAAGCGTTAAATTTATTAACCGGTAATTGAATTAGATGAAGATGACGATGATATTTACATTCTACCTATACCAATAATAAATAAGAGCAAAATATAGCTGTATCTTTCATTGTTTTAGTTATACATTTATTTGCAACAGTCTTCGTTACAGGTTTTATAAAATTTTCTTAGTGGTTCGTTAAAAACTTTCATCTTGTCTGTTTCATTAATTTTTTTTTTCGTTTGTATATATTTTTTATAACTTGTTACGTTTGTATGTATTGTTTATATCTAATTTATTAAAATTATTTAGGTTCTATTATACATTTCTATTCTATGTGTTCTATTATCTAATATTGACTTTTTTAATTTAAATATCTATAAATAAAAATAAATAATAATCGACCCATTAGCATTCCACTGTTGGAATATGGGTCTCCTCTCATATTGAGAGGGTTAA
>DWJK01001598.1:0-16547 GCA_018248815.1 Croniades pieria auraria
ATAATACCTATTTATACAAATAATACCTATTTATACAAATAATACCTACTTATACAAATAATACCTAATTATACAAATAATACCTATTTATACAAATAATACTTATTTATACAAATAATACTTATTACAAAATGTATGTAGTGTTACATCTTTGTGAATAGTATTAACTGGGCATACTCGTATGTTATTGCTGTGGTACACGCCGAAGTGAACTTGGAAGTTTGGAGGAGTGTTCGTCGCCATTCCGTAAGGCGCCCAGTTGCCACCTGCGAGTTAACAATAGTGTCACGTTGCAGCCGCTGTCGCTCGAAGAGTGGCAGGTTCAAGCGCTGCCGGTCCGGCGACCGCCACTACAGCGTGCGTCCATCGCGCTGCCGGCGGCGGCGCTGCCGACGGCGCTCGCGCTCGCGGCGGCCCAGGTGAGTGTTGCCCTGGCGCGGACAATAAGCAAGACTCCATAACGTTATGGATACTATTACTGACGAAATATGTCATCATCCGTACGTTTATCTGTGTACACGGACGGCTATTTACGCGTCATTAAATGAGTGCCGCCACGTTGCTAATTAAACTACATTGTCCCTAATTGATACAATGCTGTAGAAGGCTGTGTAGGGTTCATGTAGTCATAGTTACAAAATACTAATTTAAAAAGGCTTATAGTAGTCAAATGTTACATATTTTCGTAAAATTTGCTAAGCCTTGTGAAAGAGCCTAATAATTTTGCTTTGAAAGAGTTATAAAGTGGGTTACGGCGCCTTTTTTTCGTAAATATAAATCAACATTTTTTTAATTGTCCCACTCGTGAACAAGGGTTTCCTCTCGTAATAAGAAGGTTAAAGGTCAAATTCTACTTTGCTGGTCTAGTACGAGTTTGCAGAGTAGGTAGACATGCCGTACAAATAATTACAGACATCTCCGAACTATTGTGACTTTCGAACTTCAAAAAGTCTCCCATCGCTACTGTTAGTGTTATTTAATCTTAAGAAAATACAATTTGGTAACCTCAAAGTTGCCTGTAAGAATTTGAATCTAGACTCGCAGAGCGTAAGAGAGAGAGAGTGTTGGGCTAGTTGAGCGCTGACGGGCTGCCTCTGCGCACAGGTACAATTGGCGCTGCCGCTCGCGCTCGGGCCGCTTCAAGCGCTGTCGCTACTGCGACCGCCGCTACAAGATCCGCCGCCGTTCGCGCTCGTAACTTGTCTCCGACACTTCCCGCTTGGTAAACCGCATTGTTCATCTATATTCACATCATCATGTTTATCATCAACCCTACTGGCATTCTAACATGTACTCGTCCTCTTAGAACTGCCTAAATCAGAAGTATTTGAACATATTTCGACGATATTATGAAAGATCTACACAGTCTGTGTTCCAAGTATTTAAAATTTGAGTTCGTTAACACGCGGGTGTATGACATGCTTCGGTCATGACATTTGGAAGATTGGGCTGGATTGGAATTTATTGTCACGTTTAGTGGAGAACCTGATGAAACACAGGGGTGCGGTGTGTTCCTCGTTATCTACTCACTTAGCAACACGTTAGTTAATTTGAACCCTTTTCTTGGGCTCGTCGATGCGGGCTCTTCGGAACCATTGTCATTCGTATGTGACAAACTCTACAGTACCTGACGCAATGCGAAAAGCAAGCAAAGTGTTCAGATGCATATAAAAGTTGATACGTTATACTGCCACAGCAAATGTAGGTTTAAGAATACAATCAATTCCCCAAAAGATTTTAACACCTGATCCGACAGTTCAATGAACATTACTCTTAACTCAGTATTGATTATTTACAGGTTAAATTATCTCGTCTGTCGTGTGTTACTCAGAGGCGTGTTTGATTACTTTTTGATGTCTTTTTGCAAATAAATGTATCTGTGTGAAATTGAAAACTCATTTCTTTATGAACAAAAAATTTTTTACGTACACATGTATTTGTAGATACATTTTAGACTCGGGTAGTGGTCTCTGTACAAAGAGTCTCCGTCGTATTCCTGCGAGCACAGAGTAGAGTACGAGCACATTGGTGTGCTCGCCGGGCGACGGCTCTGCGGTGCGCCGCACCCTCAGGACACTTTATCTTGAAGCTAAAAAGACGGAACTACATTAACACATTCGCTGAAGACTCGTATGTATAAATGAACTACGTAGAACGAAATAAAAGCGTCCATTGCGTACTATTGTACTTGCGAATACACAAGTAGAGATACTTATCTGTGGAAGCTACCTTATATCAGCAAGATTTCCATTTATTCCGCTTTAGTATCCAATAGTTATTAAATTTAGTTTTTTATTGTCGCCGCAAATGGACGGTGGCGTGATGTTTATGGAACAGAATCCAATTTTTCGGTTTAATTAAAGTGCCAAAGGAAGAAAATTGTATTTCATACTTGAAAAGCATCAACAAAATTTTTCTGTGTATGATTTTATCTCTCGTATATTTTTCGATACATGTATAATACAGACTTACTTCAATATTTTAATGTTGTACTGCTAAGCCACATTTTTCACGATTCTCGCTATGGCACACCAGTGAGCCGGTCAGTCATTTGTTGACGCATAAAGTACCTAAGTGTTGCTGACTCAGATATGAGTCGGTTTAACCTAATCGGGAACACAGGAAATCTTTGACACCTCTGTCGTCAAAAAAATGATTAGGCTTATAGTGACAATATTTTCACCTCACTAAAAACCATTGCACCAAAAGTATGCAGACGATTGAAATAAGATGGAGAAGTGAGATAAGAATATGTTGAGGATCTAAAGACAAAGTTAAAGTTTCGGTTGAATTTTCATTACAACCTCGATTAAGTACCTTATTACGTGGATCGAAATATTTTATTATTGAATTATACGACTGTAGATAAATTTGTAATTTTGTTTCTAGACACCTTACATTTCATAATCGTTTAGCTATAGAACGAAAAGATTTATCCCTGTTTATCATACTACGAGTGCCATATGGGAAATAAGAAAAGGTGCAATAATGTTACACGGCTAACGAGTAATTATAAATAGTGTATTTACTATGATTTTCTTCACGTTGATGAATCATTTTTCTCTATATTCAGATATAGTCAACAAGCGATTCAGGGTACGAAGGCAGACAACAACATCGTCGCCATGGCGATCACGTACCGAATCGCTTGGGCCAATGGACTTCTCTTGTAGCGCATTAGCATCCTCGCGCCGCCCATGCCACGAAATATTCAAACCTGCCTACTGTTTTTCAGAAAAACGTACACCAGAACATTTTCACCATTACATTACTACTGACGTCACAATTTCCACTACTGCACACGAACCTTCTTTCAGAATGTAAAGGGCTAAGGCGTCACGACGCAATTTAACATAATTCCATGCTGGTAATGCTGGTAATGGTCGACCCATTTGTCATACCACTGTTGGGAATATGGGTATCCTCTCATAATGAGAGGGTTAAGGCCATAGTCTGAAACGCTGGCCAAGTGCGGGTTGGCAGACTTCACACACTTATACAGAATGCTTTATTAAGTACTTGCAGATGCGTAAAGAGAAGCCTAAGCCCTCGTATACGTATACCTACAACTCTGAAGGTGAACTGTACTGTCCTTCATGCAAACGAACATTTAAAACCAAGTTCGGGCTAGCGAGTCATATAAGAGCGCACGCTAGAAAGTAATATCATAGAATGTAATATTTTGGGTACCCGTCATCGAAAGCGATGAGGAGGACTATAAGTACTTAAAATTGGAAATGTATATCTTCATTAAGTACTTAAAATTGACTTAGCAATAAAAAATTTGCGCCGTAATAAAGGTTTCTATCATTTTTGCGTGTCCGAAGTTATTTTAATTATTCATACATCACGTTTACAAGTAAATATTTTTAGACCGAATTTTTACGTGTCAATACTGGCTTAGCAATTTAGCAAAGGTTGATTTTGTCCGACACATCTGGCTTCGCGTACGTATTGATCAATTTGTCCTTGTCAAATATGCGGATTACGGCAACGAGCAACGGTATGTGAGCGTACTTAAGATTTAAATTTCGTGTGAGAAACCCGCACGTCTGGTCAGATTTGTTCGTCAACCATTTTGTGAAGTACGTCTATTGAAATAATTTGATAAGAGAAGCGAGCAGCTACCTAGTAGGCTATAGTCACAGGTCCGCTGCCCCCTGTAGACATCTACTACCGACCTGGAATAGGATTATTAATGCCAGGTAGTTTGGATTTTATAAATTTGTGAGCTGGTTACAGAATTGTAGAAATAGGGATTGCTGGTTTCATTATCCCCTTTATAGTATACGAGTATGTTAGTATGAGTGAAGTTGCTGCCATAAGCTGTACGGTAGTCGCCTCTAGTGTACACGTGGGCTGACAACAATGGTCTTCAGATAGACATACCAATTGAAGCGATGACTCAGCCCCAGGACCGCCAGTAGAACCGTATGCATGTTCCACAAACTTACATGAAGCGATTTTATGAGTATTAGGAACATGCAAAGCAAGGTCATTTCGTTGCATACATACTTCATTTCGTTTTTATTCACGATACAAATCATACAGGATAAAGTTAAGACGCGTGCAATAACGTTTCAATTTAATAATAATGTTTTATCGTCGGACATAAAATCCCTCTCCGAACATTAATTGCGCGGCTCGCCCCTTGCCAAAATGTTTAGGCGCAGAGAGCGGGCCGGGCGGCACAGCTAAATAATTATGTACCAATATGGAATAATTATATAATTAGGTCTTCGGACCAATATGGAATAATTATATAATTAGATCTTCGGACTAAAAAGTCAATATTATCATTGCTTTCCCCTTGCATTCTCAACTCAGCTCTGGAGAAGAAGAATGAAGCCTGGAACTCTTTTTTACTAAACGTTTACTATGTATGTCGTATGGAATGAGGGCTGTAATCTGCTATAGGTTCTTTTGGAGTGCACTATGTATTGCCTCCCCGTACTTAATTTACGCCGGGATCATTGCTCCCGGATGTTGAACATAAAAATGTTCAACGTGCATGTTCAACCTATAGCTTACTACAGAAAATCAAGTAATTTATTGTTGTACGCACAATATAGATTAAATTTCAGGTGATCATTAGCTAAGCAGTTACGAGTATGTTCCAATGGTTAAAGTTTGTACAGATAGTTTGAAGCAGTATTTGCAACCCGCAGACACCTGAATAAGTAAATCATGAGTGTCAGTTTGCTCAACTCTTCGTAGTAATGGTTATAGTGTTTTACACCTAGGTTGTTTTGGGTTAATGAACAAAATTTAAAAAACGTAAAACGTAAACGTAAAAAAAAGACCTCCCGATCGGCCGTCGCGCTTGCAACCACTCGACCGACGAGGTAGTCAAATACAAAAAATAAAATTTAACTTATTATTGTCATCGTTATCATCAATCCTTCGATTGTTCCACTGATATGATTATAGTCCGCCGAGTGCGGGTTGGCAGACGTAAGACGTCTTAGATAACAACATTGTAGAGAATCATAAGGAATGTAGGTTCCCCTACGATGGTTTTGTTCACCGTTATTATATTATGAAATTTTCAAAATCGGTGAATGTAGCAGTTTACGTGGTCAGGCCCGTGACCAGCCGACTGTGACTTGGAAAATTATATCCTCATTAGGGAGTCCAGTCAGACAGTCACGGCTTTTAGCAGAGAAACCAGAATAACAGCTTACTTATTAAAAGTGACATTTACCCGTAAATACAAAACACCGAATATACTTTTTGTGTAAGAATATTTTAGGGCAAACTTCAGATGGACGAACGTACCACACCATATTTAATGCTAATCGTATGAAGCAAACTTAGTTCGCAAAAGGCACCAGCCTTTTGCGAACTAAGTTTGCTTCATCACTGTATCAGATGAATGTAAATTCCATTGAGCTAAGCATTAAGTATAGTGATCAGTTCATTCCAATTAATATAATAAATTGCAGCTGTTTACATTTAAACTTTAGCTGTTCTCACTAAGTTAACGAATGTTCTACCGTGTATATGATTACCCTCTGAACTCTAAGCTACACACTCATTTGCGAATCGATAGAATACTGTTGACTCTAGCAGCTTCCACAACTTTAAATGGTTTCTTAATTCTAAGTGGCTCCGGAGTGTGGGAGGCGTAGGAGTGTGAGTGTGGTATCCGTACTAGACGGGAAGCCGTACATAACATATAAACATAAAAATTAAATGAAGCAAACGAAATATTATCGAATAGCCAAGGTCGGTGTAGGTACACAATTTCGCAAGTTTTCTTTTGTACTTATTACATATCGCTTAACTTTACTTCACTAACGCTCGCAACCTTCGTGTTAAATAGTTGTCGTAAAATCTCAGCACCTTCTTTAATAAATACGTATGACAAAATATTGGAGCAGACATTACAGCATGTCACCGCACACTTATCGTGTGTGGCAGTTAAACAAGAAAAGGTTTCACGTTCAGAGCTCGTAGCGGTAGGGATTTCAGTAACTACTGGTAGCTATGAGGTTTAAATTACACGAAAATGTAGATTATTATATTTATTATTACATTAAACATTATACATATTATTATATTAACCATATTGACTATTGGTTTCCTTTATGTTTAAATAATATGACTACACATGCTTACCCAATTCCTCTGTGCTCACGTTGAACACCTACCGCATTGCTCCTCGTAGGCCGCACATGCGATGTGACTTTCATCATTATGAGTCTGTCTCTATCCACAGTTGGACATAAGTCTTTCCGATGCCCACATTGTTCAGGTACAGCACGCGGGCTGGGGATTGGACGTGGCACTCATAAAATGGAAAATAATACGTGATGTTGACAGCAGTACTTAAAGTAGTCGACAACCCATTTCTTTGTAAGGTTGTAGGCAATATTATGGAGTTTACTAGGCTTTTATGTATGTTATTTTTTAAATATAGAATGAAAGACATAATGGCTGTTGGTGACCATTAATAAATATGGACTGTGTATTGTCATTTTTCGTATAATCAATACTTCTGTATATTTTCCCACATTAATGTGAATCTGAATGTTATAAATTCGATACAAGAGAATGTTGTCGCCACAGCTACACTTGGTCCGGCTGGTATCGTTCTTCTTCTCTTGCGTTACACTCTTGACAGAGTGGTCAACGACCTAGACGCTTCAAATAACGTTTAAAATATCTGGTGCAGAAGGCAACGGGAAACCACTGCATTATGTTCCCACGAAAGTCGTAATGAAAGGTAAAACAAGAAATTTGAATACAGAGATGAAAAACAATGTATTTTTTGCAGTGTGTGTCATCAATGTTAAAAGTAACATTTAAAACCTTCTGCTGAGTTTATCACTTCTTCCCCGATGTGACTATATAACAACCACTTAAGTGGTAGTCTTGGAATTATTCCCAAAACGACTGTGTAAAGCTGGTAAGATTATTTTGGCATTATGTGTTCCATTTGTAACAAGACTTCCGTTTAGTGAAAAATAAAGTTAAATATTATTATTAGTATTAACGTAACATTTGATCTCTTTTTTCGGGGCTTATACTCATACACAACGTTTTCTCTTTGGCAAGCCTGATCGCTTCGTCCTATACAGCCTTAATGGTCTCTCAGCTCAGCGCTTGGTGCGTTCAGCTTATAGTAGGAGCGGGCACTGCTTGCGGTCATTAATTCTATTTTTATCGGCCGTTCCCGTCGACGTCGGGCACCAGCGTCAAGCGATCATCAAACTTCAATGTTAGTACCTCGAAGGCTTTCACCGCGAAGGGCATTGTTAGACTTCTATCTCACTGATTTTAATGTATGTACGTGGTCAATGAAAGTACGTTTTAATGTTAAGAATACTCTTCGTATTAAGCTCCTGTGAAGCAATTAAAAAAGTAGATTAGGGTTGTGTGGAAAAAAGTCTATATTGAATGTTGGGAATTTTCTGAACGTTGGCTGAAGGACATCGCGTACCGAGCGATGGAGGTCCTTTTTTGTACCTCGAATACATTTACTTGCGTACAAAAAAATAGTATAAGCTCTAGATAAATAATATGGTATCGCCCTTCAGCGAGTACTGTTTAAATCTGTCTCAATATAAAGTCACATCGGCGGTCTTCACGGAGCCTTTCCCTCATGGATTTGCAAAAAGTGATATTTCTCGAGTCTTTTAAAATTCACACGAAACATAGTTTAACACTGAGACTGTTAAGTACGCGAGACTGTTAAGTAAGTGAATGGTGGTGTACCGCTTTATTTCTAAACAAACACAAGCGTGTATGGCATTGATTATACTGACAGTGTCACCTTTAAATAGCAACACCAGTAATAATCATAACGCTTCATCGGCATTTGTATTTAATTGTTGTCACACGTTTTTTCTGTAAGTCGGTAAAATATGAAAATTACACGTTGACGCAGCTCCAGTGCGGTTCAGCAGAGGTATAGTTTAATGATTAATATTAGTGTAGGATTTTTTTTTTACTATAACAAAATTTTGAATCGCTCTGAAAACCTTCGCCGAGAAATCTAGCGATAACAAATGTGGGTGGTGAAACACGCACACGCACCGCTCGGTGGCAGCCACATTGCTACATACAACCTTGCTTCTGAGCTTTTGTTAATAAAACGAAATGTGTTTTCTTTTGGAAGGTATAGTTAGGTGTATATATAAAGTGACGCGTCTGTATCAGTTTAGGCACCAGAAACTATCAGTTCTACTCCTGCAGATCTATTCGAGGTCACCTGCAGACGTTAATGGGCAGCAGTGGCTACTGTTTACTGCTGTCTGAAACTCTTCTTATATAAAAGAATGAAACGTTAATGAGCCGACCCCGAACTGCGTTCTCGTAGGAACTGCGATTGTTACGTTTGTTATACATAAAGGACGAGAGCGACTTTAAACTGAGATAATCTGCGCTTAAATTATTTTATATTGGTCGCCACGATTTACTATTAAATGTTTCGTGAGTATTTAAAGAGTAGAGAAGAGAAACTAGTAGAGTAGAGAAGAGAAACATTAGTATAGAAACTAGTCGGGCAATCCCGAAAAACGCACGTGAGTTGAGCCGGTACATTTTTAATCATGGTCACCACGTGTTACGTGTTCATAAAGCGCTTTAAAAGCAAAATCCGAAGAATATGCAGTACAGTATATGGTACACCAGATTACTTATGTGGACTAGCCGCGGCGGTAATCTCATTGTTATAGGTACTCGTATTGGCTCCGAGGACGCGCGTACTATCGTACAGTACTCAAGTATACAGCGGTTCTGTTGATTGAAAAACAATAACGCAGCATATCTGCTGTGTAGCAGAAGCGGGAGCGACGTTAGTGCTTCCGTAATCCATAAAATAATCCAAGGGGGTCAGCGGCATGTTCGAAATTAATCACTTGTTGTGCGAATGACTTGAATTAGGAATGAGAACGATGTATTCGTCCGCGCGCCACGTAAGAGCCGCGCTGCGCGTGCGCTATTGTCAATTAATGTGCGCGCCTAAAACGAAACAATTGTATTGCATGCTTGTGAGGTCGTCGCGACGAGCACGGCGCGCTGTCCCCGCCGTGCGGCTGCTACAAGCGAACATTTTATTCATGCACACAAAACACAGGTCGTTCTGTCTCATGTAGCTTAAATTGGCCGTATTAAAATCACATTAGTCGTTTATACACATATGTTTATCAGAATATAAACAGTGCTAAACAGCTACTTGAACTTGAGTAGAGTCGAACCGGGTTGTGTGTAAGATATGCAGTAGGCACATCACAAAGTGCTAACTGCGGCATTCTACTACCAAGCCAAATGTTGCCGAGCCGAAGCATTACTATAGAATATTGCTACCGATTGAGGATTTTAGCGCCCAGTGAATTGACTTCATTATTATTAAGACAAAACATTCTTTTAAAATAAAACAAAATTACATATTTTATTACACAGCACTTCAGTGCTTTCAAAACCTACCGATATAGGTATGTATAACAGAATGTGTATGGACGATGCTGTAATGGTTTGTTACAGGTGGGAGCAGTTAACAAGGAAAATAAGTTTCAGGCAGCAGTTGTTAATACTTCTGAAAACTAAGTACAATCGTTCGTAATTATTATATATATAAATTATTCCCACGTAAATTGTGAAAAGTTTGCTTCTGCCCCCTTGACTTAGTGAGACCTGCAGACAATTGCTGGAAGATGAGTTGTTCCACACGTACGCGGTGTTGAAGGAGAGCGCTGCGGCGTGTGTCTGTTCGATACGCTACACTGTATGTGTCACTAATCGTTGTTGCGGCCAGAACTACAGTTGCGCAAATTCTACTGCTTGCGCTTACGATTCAATACAGTATTTCGGGGTTTTAATGTTTCAATTTGCGTACTGCCCACTTCAGGAGTCCTGGGTTCAAATCCTGACAATCATCTCCTTACAAAACTGTGCGCTTTGATATTTCGTCACTTGCTAAATGTGAAGAGAAACATCATTAGACACATCAGAGTTTTCCATATTGATCTTCATGTAAAGTTGGATCATTACCGACTTATAGAATGACTAATATTACTCGTAATAATGTTCCGTACATTTGTCTAAGCTACGTAAGAAAGAAGTTATAATATTTACTTTTAAGTATCGTATAAACAAACTAACGAACAGAGGAAATGATACAGATTCCAAAAGTGATTATTACGTATTTCTTCTCGCCCAGTTTCGTTGTAATATTCCCAATGTCAGTTTTCACATGTAGCGATGCAAACAGCTGGTGGGTCCGTCTCGCCTGCCGCCGCTCGTCGCCTATGAGACGCATACTTTGTCCGCGGTGAATACGAAGCGATACTTGTTTTCTATTATTAATTTGTTTCGCTGAAGGTTAGCAGATTACTGTGTCGCCGCTGTTGTGTAATGTTTGCTGATGTGTGTTCTGCGGAATATCTGCTACTACTGCCGCGTACTACCTGCTAGCGTCAAGGCTTGTATTAAATGGCAGCAATATGCCCTGCACACAGATTTCCATAAGCTATTAAATTACATTAGTATTGCCTCCAGAAAATTTTGGAAATACATCCTTGCTGTCCTTTTTTGTTTTTGAATTATTTATTGTAATTTAATTACGAATCCAGTCAAGTTCCCGACGTTTATGGGACTTATCTTACGATACATAAATACACTGTAAGAGTTGTGTGATCGCCGAGCGGCGGGCGGCTGCAGCGGGCGGCGCCCCTGCGGGCGGCTCAGTCGGCCGCTCCGTTCGGGCCGTGACGCTCCTGCTGTTTGTGCGCTGGCCGCCCGCCGCCGTGTTCCCACGCGATCGTGCCGCCGCTGCGATCCAACAACTTACATTTTTATTTAATTGTCTGTTGACTTCGGCATTTCTAAATAGTTCCGATGACAAAATAACAAACACATTACTAAGTGGCGTGGTAAATGCGTTTTTTGCGGCTATGTGGTTATTCGTTTGAATGTGATCTCGATGTTATAAGTGACTATTCCACGAAAGCCAACTATTATCTGTTTGTAAGAAATTTTTTAAGGTGAGATTTTTAAATAGAAATAATACATTTTTAGTTCACGTCCTTGATGTTAAGATAAAAATCAGTAAAGATGTTTATGAAAGACCTTCAACTATTTCAGTAAACGAAATGTAAATACATAAATCATAAATAATAGCTGGTACAAGTTCACGTGCGGAGATAGCTTAATGTCTCATTATTTATCATGTTGAGGCGAACGAGGTTCGAATGTCAATTACGATCGTTAGGAATCCGATAATCTCCATAAAAATTCTCATTCGCTCCAAGCAAAAAACTTTGAACATTTACCAGGGGTCAACAGGTGAGTGCTGTTTACTATATTCGAATTTCCTATTTCACATACATGTTATTCTTTTAAAGTAGCTACTATTTTTTAATTGTAGTGTGAATAATTGTTATTGCATTTAGTTAAACAGATTGCTTACTTTTCTAGGATTATATTATCATCATCATCATTATTAGCCTCTAGGATTATGCTGAATGGAAAATAAGGTAACTACAACAGCATTAAAATATTACTTGACCAACCGATCACATCAACCGTCGTACAATTATACAATATTATGGTATTAATTGGCTCCTGCTTATTACTCAGGCCAATAAAGGAAGCTCGTCGCTTCCGGTAAAATGGCGTCAAGGTCAAGTTCGTGACGTCCTTGCCGCGCGGGCATTTTAATGGACGTATTGTACAGGTGGTTTAATTTCAGAAAACTCTGAAGAATAATGCTTTAAAATTAGTTTTTGAGTTCATTCGATTATTTGTGTATTTTATTTTTTATGGACTATGAAAACATACATTTCATTATATTGAATTATTTACCGGTTTTGCCCATTCTGTTTTTATTAGCAAGAGTATAAAACATTCAATCTATAAGGATACAACATTAATATTTTGAAATGGAAAAAAACTGAGATAGAAATATGTTGTAATTATATCATGTTAAAATTATTCGACAGCCCATTAATACACTGATGACTGTCTTCGTTAAGCTTCAATAAGGTTAAGTTTAAAGAATTTATTTTCCAACATTGTCCAGTGACAATTCGGTTTTCAAGTTTCCGCGTATGAATAAGTACTCAAACATGAAAACAAGATTATCGGTCAAATGACATAATCAGTTCAATTTAATCACACGACTTATTCAATTTGACATGTGCATAAAAACATTTCGATTCGTTTTAGGAAGGTTTTTCATAAATGTAGTTGGTATTTTAAAAAGTTATTCACATCTGTAGCTTACAGTTTTTTGAACATTATTCATGGACGTATAAATGTATCCTACTATCCTCAGGAGGTACAGTTTCGTGGTCGGCTGCACAATCCTCTATGAGGTAGGATAATTGCAATTAAAAGCGGTTTCGGCGACGCTTAATACCTATTGACGCTCTAATAGCTGTGATTAGCTACAGCTTAGACTTGTATTGAGAGTACTTAGAGAATACGAACAGTAGAATAGGTACGTAGAGCAGAGAGATGGTGGAATATCTCCGAAAAAAGCGGAACACATTTTACGGACAAAGAATATTTTTATGACGTAAAAAATTGAGGTTCATTTAACAGAAAATTAATGAAATTACTATGTCCTGTTACTACCAGGGATTATTCAATGATAATTTAATTTGAATTGTCTTCTAATACGTATCTTTCCGGATACACTTAATTCTATAACAAATAACTAATCTGTTGTTACCACTCACGATGGATAACTAGGCTATCATAACTAAGGAAATGGATTACTAAAAAACTAACAGAGCTCGGAGGCAGAAGTCTCTAAAGGCGGTGGACATTTAAGAAGAAAGATATGAATATAGAAGAAACATGTCAGGTTAGCAAGGATAGGAAAATTGGCCACTAGGTGCCCTGGGCTTACCGCATAAACTAAATTATTAGCAACAGTTCAAACGGTCTCCAACGGTCTGGAAAGTTAAGGAACATCCCGTGCGGAGTATTGTGTGACCAGAATGTCTCTGGTTACGCGCTCGGCAGGGCGGCAGTGCGCGGCAGCCGACCTATAGTATAGTCAAATGGCACACTGAATTTGAAGTTTTGCTGCTCGTGCTGCAGAGCTCGTTCAAAATATCCGACACCATAATATTACCACATTGCAAAACTTTTTGTAAAACATGTTAATCTTCATATATCTACACAATGATATTCCCTTAAAGGCTTTCATCCGTTTTACCTGGTTTAAAATGGTCATAAGCATTTAAAAATCGGGCGTGTTATTTCTGTCAAAAAGTATTAATAATAACTTTTAGCTATTTTGGTTGAATTAAATAAGGACCGGCTGTTTTAATTTCAGTATTCGGGGAAAACACGCAACGGTCGCTGTTGGAAGTTAAAAATTCGGTTTTATTGGATGCTGGCCACTTGAACGCATGTAGCCTCTTTTTAAGGTTAAAAAATCTTTTCTAGCTCGGAGTCTGGATTTACGTTTGTATGGTGTTTGGCATAGGCTCATTCCTTAATCCATGGTGAGAATATATATCCCGACTGGTGAATCATGGGTTGTACTATACTCTCCTGTTAACCTGTTAGGCAAATGCTCCAAAGGGAAAATGCCGACGGGGTTAACAGTTAATACTTGTATTTACAAGCGTGATGTTATGTTGTGTTCGTATAATACATGATACTATATTGTATTGTAATTTATTCAGATTACTTAGCCTGAGCTTAATATTTTATATATGGATTTATATGGTTGGGTTTTTTTCCATTACGTGTTATGTAAGTCAGAAAAATGTGCCGTTATCAATTACACTTTAAATAAATAAATAGACAACGAAGAAGACACCTGGCATTATAGTGCGTTACGCCCCTCAGCGGCTGTGTTTGCACGATCGTTTTTACTGGACACATAAAATATGGACTGTCTTTCTGTCTGAGGTTTTCCCCCCGCAATGATACTTCAATTTCAAAGCAGTCAACACCTCGGAGAGTCCACGAATTAACTTCTTGTACTACTGATTGTTGTTACTGCTACGAATGTATTCGCACGGAATACCAAATAACTCGTACGGCATTCCGCCCCTTATTTCACTCTTTTAGCAGTTAATTTAAAAAGTGGTCCAAATAGTCCCTACCTCTTTGCACATTTCGATCTTTCTACTTATCATATATCAACAAAATCAATTCAACGGTTTTGAAGGAAAACATCGGACAGGCAGATTTATATTTCCAAATTCGAAACGATAATTACGGATTCAGTACAATACAGTAGACTACGTTATTTAAAACATTGGGTTAATAAATTAAAATCAATGAACTGTATCCATTACAACGTTTACTGCATATATGTAAGTGTATCCTCTCCGCAAGCGTCGTCGAATAAAAGTAAAGTAGTTATCAGTAACTGCAAACACTGTGGAATTTCGGAAAGAAAAGTTAGCCTTTGAGTTAGAAAAATGTTAGGCGCGAAGTTGTGTACCGCCCTACTTGGTAATTTGGAGTAAAGAGGGCACATACATATTTCCTAGAAAACAAAGTTAAATACAAAAAGGCGCCAAGCACGCGAGTAAATCCATTAGGACACAACAAATGGACACGGAAGTCCTTTAGACGTAAATGTTTGCAAGGTCCTTTTGGATAACTGAACTATTGCATTTATTGAACTTACTTTAAGCCTCGAATTGTGGATCCATTAGGTTCACCTTTATTTAAAAAAAAACCCGGAGTTATTTTATGGCAAAAATAGCTGTTTTGATTATCACCACTACGCTTCCGCAAAACGAACTTTCCACAACATCATCATCATCATTGTTGGCGCTGCCTCTTATATTCCACTGTTAGAAACCGGCTCCTCTTTCTAAATGACAAGGCTTAAGGCGGTATTGTGCCATGCTGGCCATTTGGGGGTTGATAGACGGGACAGAGACAAAAAAGTATCTCAATTAGTTTTTCGGATGTTTGTCAATCGCGAATCAAACTTGATACCGGTGACCGAACGCGGCCCACTGGGCGCCGGCGTTCATCGCAACCACTGTTGCGATGAACGCCGTGACAAATACAATTACAAAAAGTTTGCCGAAGGCACGAGAAAAGAAGTTTTTACGACATAAATACATTTGCTATTTTCTCTTTCCGTCCCTTTTATTTCACTGAATTCAAAATTGTCCTGTTCTACCTGTGTGCTTTTACAAAAAAATATTAATTTAATATGTTTCGAATTTCTTTTTACGTATTTTCCATTTCCTGTACGTCTTATGCTTACTATTATCTTTTCATGAATACTTTTGGATTGCATATTGTTGTATAGATATTAGGTCCTTACGTATGATATTAGCGTTTTGTTGAACTGGCCACTATCACCTCAAATATCTAGGGTTTGGTTTGAAATTCCAAATTTAAATAAATTTCAAATTTAGATGCGTGTATTTCTGTTTCGAATTTCGTAATTGATTTGTTTTTCCGCTGTAAAATTTTTCTTTCGCTTCGTTCTGTTAACAACATGGAAAACTTGAAATATCGCCTTATTTACGAATACGAGTTCAAACGCGCCAAACCCGTGGTCGGCCGGAGATCCTTGTAGACAATGAAGAGTTTAAGGTGATAGGGGAAGCGGATCGATTCCAAACCACTTCAGAGCTAGCGGCAAGTTTCGGGGTGAGTGACAAAACAATTTTAATTCACTTAAAACAAATTGGAAAAGTGAAAACGCTCGATAAGTGGGTACCGCATGAATTTAGCGAAGCACACCAACAAACACACGTTGAGTTCTGCATCACCTTACTCAACCGTCACAATTGTAAGAGAATTTTGAATCGTGTCGTTACTTGTGATGAAAAGTGGATCTTGCACGACAATCGGAAAAACTCATTACAATGGTTGGACCCAGGTGAACCGGCCAAATTCTGTCTCAAGTAAAAGTTGACTCAGAAAAAAATACTGGTGAGCGTTTGGTGGCCTAGTGTTGGTGTCATACACTACAGCTTCTTAAGACCTGGCCAGACGATTACTGCAGAAGTGTACTGTCAACAATTGGAAATCATGATGGAAAAGCTTCACCAAGAGACCTTGGTGAAGCTCTGTGATCTGTTGGTGAAGCAAGGACCTTGCTT
>DWJK01001599.1:0-16546 GCA_018248815.1 Croniades pieria auraria
AAGTCGCGGGCACAGCTATTTTTTACTATATTTACTCTTGGTGATCATAGCATGATGTCCTTAAAATAGTTTTTTAATAGATTGTTCTCTAATTAACACAGGTGAAACCGCGGGGCACAGCTAGTAATTTTGATATATGTTGATTCAGTGTTGCATTTTATAAACAGTTAATGCGGTGTAAATAAGATAACATCACGGTTGTTTCCCCGAAGGGTTACGCAGATAAGTACAGTACGACGGACGATATAAAAACAATAAATTGATAGTGATTTAAGTAAACAATTTCATAAATATTGTAAATTAACTGCACTCGCAAATAACTTGCTATTTTCGGATCGGATTTTTAGTCGAAAATCCAACTCTTGTATCGAACGAAACGGAAACCTCTGTGTTTAAATGAAGATGAGTAAAATTTTCATTTACCTTGAAACCATCACCTCCATTTTAGAACCCTTCGATTTGTTAAGGGAAACGGTAATGATTATGGAATTTTTGAACAACTTTTCTAAATGACACAACCAAACAAATGTTAATCAATTATCGTAACTAAAAACAATGTTACGAAATTAATTAATTAATATATGTAGGAATCTTCATTTGGACACTAATATTCGTTAAACTAAATCGAATACTAACAACAGTGTGTGAAAAAAAACAACAATAAATACATATGTTATATCCATTTTAAATTCGCAAAACAATTCGCAATGTTTTCACTTCTGTAACATATTTTTATTACTCACATCAAAGGAGTAAAGTAATATCGAAGGTCTAACATAAATCAGAAACATAATTTTGAGGATTATTTCGGTTTTTCCCAGATGTCCAACAAAATACGAAAACCGGTAAATTCACGTATGTAAAGCCTTCGCACAAATGCACATTCTCACTCAAGTACTGAGTTAGTGTGATTCAACCATAAACAGATATTCGCATTATTCCAAAATGCAGATCATTAATCATTAGTAAGATGACTATTGTACGTAACATCACGCTTATAATCTCCGAAGGGGTACGCAGAAGTGTAGTACACCCCCACGTTTCACCAGTTACGTTTACGTCCCATGGAATAGGTGAGTCTATTGCCAGAGCACTGCTTTCTGAGAAGACAAGAAATGTGCCGCGGAGCTAGAATACGATTATTTGGTGGCATAAAAGTAGACCAATGGTTTCTAAAAAAAAACAGAAATAGACCGTATACATCATGGACTGTGGACCGTGGATCATACGATTATTTGGTAGCAAACGATACCCTTTTACTAAGAGGAACGTTGATCTATACAAGACTGCAGGCGAGATGGATGCGGCAAGCTGATAATGATGAGGACGATGCTGATTAGGCCTATTCAAAAGCAGAATGAAAGAAGATGAGAAAGGAAGCAGATAAAGCGACATTTATGTGTACACGTTGTACTTACATTTCATGAATGTGCTAGGCAGACACGCTTGAAGCTTTACGACTCAGTCAACAGAGCTTGAAGCCTCTATGATAGGTCTCAGAACGTCATTAGAACATCAGTCTTATTATAGATTCTACACAGACGAATTAAGCTACAGGGACCAGTTAACACCAAGTGGTAATCCACATACAAAAAATAGCCATTCACGCTTACGATTTTCGAATAATTTTAGATATTCGTTTTTCTTCATGAACTAAAAAGTTTTTACGCCTATCCTCTATTATAATATTGTCTTTGTAACCGACCTTAGAACATTCGAAATTCAAATTTAAAAGTACTTCCTTTGTACGTGACATACGTATTGTTCGCGTCAGTTTAACCTAATACCGACTGCTTAATACATCATAATGTTTACGTCATATTTTTTTAACAAACGTATCTATTTCAATCAAATGTAACGCGCAAGTGTTTTACATAAAAAATACTGTTTGGTATACCTATGCGTTTTAAGATGTTATAAATTTAATTTTTTTTTCGTTTTTTGTGTAGTCTCATATATATATGTAGCGTATTATTCTCTATGGTTAGCGCTGTCATCTATACCCATTATACTGCACTGACGAGTACATACACTGCTGTAATCTGCTGAATTAAGTAATTCTTTGTTACGCAAATTGTGATGATTCTAATCTACCAGTAATAAATATCTGTACACTTATATGTTTCTTCTAGATCTAGAACAATATAACAATATTATAGTTCTAGAACACTAGATCAAAGAGAAATTGATAACTGAAATAGCCGTTTATAAAGTGCCACGAGACTCGTTAAATACATTATGCCTTCAATTATAATTTGCTTTTTTTACATTGTAAAATTCTAGTCAAGGTAACATTAGGCCTTGAGAGTAGTGACAAGGGTGTGTGTATGTGTGTGTGTGTATGTGTGTGTGTATGTGTGTGTATATGTACGTGTGTGAGATAAAACTATTGACTAAATGTAAATGTATCCTCTCTGTAAAGACTTATCGTGGAATAATCGCGACGAAAATAAAACGAGATCAGATAAAAATACGTCCTATTGTCACCGATATTCTTATGACATTTGAACAGGCTTCCCTTTATCTTCATGGCTCGACTGCTTTATTGATTGTCCAAATTGTATGGTATTTTCGCTTCAATACATAAATCCCATATCGATATCTTTATCATTATGGTCTTCGTGATTAGATAATTTCATGTTTTTTTTATTGTAATAGATTATTTTTAATGGGCCATGATTGCGTTGTAAGTTGTTTTAACTTGCGATTTCAGAGACCTAGAGTTTGAACTCTGTCAATCAGTTCTACTTTTACAAAATTTGACTGGCCTTTCGAGCAGTGGTAACCGAGCCTGACTGTTGCATCGGGGGACGTTGGTTCGATTCCCAACCAGAGTGAATATTTATTTGTGTGATGATCACAAGCACAACGCAATTATCCTGTGTTGTACAACAAACAGTAAAATGGAGACAATACAAACTTGTAGAAATATAGAAATTTGCAATAGGTGTTTTTATCGCTAACAAGCGATCTCTACCAGACAACCTTTGGGTAGCAGTCAGTAAATAATGAAAACAAGCAGATATTACTATATTATAATACTTCTGCTCAACAAATATTTATTCTGGGTGGTTGTTGATCCCAGTTCCGGTTCAACAGTTAGGTACACTAACCGCTGGACTAACGAGCCACTCCGTAGTGCTAATGAAGAGCCTTCAAAGAACGTATCGATATACCCGAAAAGATAGCTTCTGATTTGTACACAGAACCGTAGATGACCGACCTTTGGTAAGATGATATGCTCTTTGGTTTCCAACAAGAACGTCCATAGATATGCATATATAAATGTCCATAGACAAGCACATGTGAATGTCCATAGACAACTGGCTAGCTACATAGGCTAGATACTTTCATAACATAAAGAACAAGCCAATTTCCAACAAAACCAGTCGAAGGTTTCATTCAAAAACATTGAGCACAAACACCTTAATAGGAATGTAGTAACTTTTTATTTTTTTTCACGTGTAAAGAAATATAAAAAATGTGTATAGAAATATAAAAAAAAAAAAATTTTTTCTAAGGTATGTGAAGTCCGCCAACCCGCACTTGGCCAGCGTGGAGGACTACGGCCTTAACCTTCTCATTATGGGAGGAGACTCATATTCCAACAGTGGAATGTTAATGGGTCGATAAAAAAAAAAAAGAAATAACGCAGAATCCAATGTATAAACACATACATATATTCATATGTATAACTAGTTAACATTAACTGGTGAATCTTGCGAGTGTATTGAACTCCTCTGACCATACCTTTCGGGATAACAGGCGTGATGTTATTATGTTAATAAAGAAATAAAGAGTCACGGTCGGAATCCGAGGGTCCAAAAAACGAATTCGATTTTTGAAGGCCTATGTCCAGTGGTGGAAGTCAGTGAATTGAAATTATGCTGATAATGAAGAAATGTGAGGTAAAATCACGCCTGTGTTTCCCCGAAGAGGCGGGTAGAGGTATGTATTACACTGCCACGATTAATCAATTACATAATTGATCCATTTGTCATTCCACTGTTGGAATATGGATCTCCTCTCATAATGAGAGGGTTCAGGTCATAGTCTGCCACGCTGGCCAAGTGCGGGTTGGCAGACTATTAATCAATTATGTTACCTTTATGTCCTAGCTTGGATTAGGGAATGAACTCATCGCCACGCGTCAGACTCAAACCCAGTGAGTGTTACTACGGGAAATTTCAAGTTAGAAAACATCTCAAATTTCGGACAAAACATAAAAAAATTGGCCTTAATTAAAATTCTCGTTTTACTACATTGGTAACAGATTTTGTGAAAGACCTATTAATTCTAGAAAAATAGTACATTTTTAACTTGTCTATTATGTATAAAATTGTTTAGAATCAAAAACAAATTGGAAAGCTAGTTTTAATCGATCCGAAATTTCGATATTTTTTGCTAAACTTTAAACTTCGGCAGAAACAAAAATTTTCATTGATACTATTTGAAACCGAAACTTCGGTTACACATTATAAAAAAAGTAAAACCTACTCCTTAAACAATAGCAAAAAACGAATTATATTTTCTGAAAAAAAAAAAGATTTTCTAAAAACATCAACATTATAATGCACTTAGTCAGGCCATAAATACTGTTACAATTAAAAATAAATAAATGTTACTTCTGAATTTGGAATTTGTCATTTTTATACGATTGTTCTTATTAAAATATTGTGCGACGCCCGTGGACCGGTCGCACAACCATTCTCTTTCACTCGTTGGGCGAAGACGGGAGTCCAGCCCGTGCTGGGCTTCATTCCTACACCTTGCTCTCTCCCAAAACTTCAGGCGGAGCCATTCGGGCTCGCCACTAAACTCGGTAACACTGTAAAGGCCATTAGGGTCAACAGCATTAAAAATTTAGCATCAATTAGAAAAAAAAAGATATTAAAATGGAGTGGGGTGATAAAGAGAACCGAATCCCTGTGATTACATTACATAAAGTAGGTATGGAGCCAAATACAATTTTTAAAATCCTCTATACGCTTGGTATTAGTCAAATGTTTGTGTACCGGGCTATTGATAGGTACAATGAAACCTCCTCTGTTTGTGACAGAAAAAGATCTAGCCGTCCATGTAGTGTTCGTACGAAACAGGCGATGAAAGCAGTAAGGGAAAGAATTCGAAGAAATCCTGTCCGAAAGCAAAAGATTTCATCTCGGGAGATGAAGGTTTAAAGAACTTTATTGCAGGCAATGGAGACCACTTCGAATAAGCTTTATATATTTTTAATGGTTTTATATTAATGTATTAAACTAACACAATGTAATAGTAATAAATATTACGTACAATAAAAAAATATTGTTTTTCTTTGTAACAATATTTATGGCAAGACTAAGTAGATAGTAATGTGATACATATTACAATTCATGAGTTTAAATCGTAGTAAAGTAGTTCCAGAGAAAAATCCTACGTATTTTCCTGTTTTGACCCATTATCACCATCATCATTAGTTTATTCCCACCTATTGCTGGACAAAGGCCTCTCGAATAGCATGCCACTGAGTTCGATTTTCAGCTCGTTGCATCCAACTGTTGCCAGTAAGAAAATTCTTTTGACCCATCAGTAGTACGAAAACTTACTATACTACAAAATTACTTAGCTGTTAATGTTCGTAAATATTTTGGTGTTTATATTAATCAGAAACTTCCCGACTTTCCTCAACGGAGTTCCGTTGTTAAGTTTCGAAATATCGAGAAAGATACATGACATACCATGACTGTATATAGAAATGTAAAGGAAATTTATTGTTTAGTACCTTTAGAGATGTTTTAAGAGATACTTAATTTAGGTTTTTAATACGCAATATATGTATTTTTTAAATAGTAGACCCGAACAGGAATGGAGTGTGGCCCGATATTGTCTTTGGTACCGCAGTGTGGATTGAACTGACGAATTCAAACTAGGAATAGGAAATATGCTTGCGTGTGCGGATTTTGCGTAGAGTACTGTATACTGCTGTATCAATGATTGTCTAGAAATATATTTATATATATGTACGTATGTATTTAGCTATGCAAAATAATTCAAAGATACTTAAATAGTAACTTAGGGCAATGTTTTTAATTTATGTTGTATTGAATGCAAATGTTCTACAGCCGTCAAAAAGTTCAACCAAGTCACATGCGTATGGCCGTTAAATATATTACAGTTAATTTACCTGAGTAATTTAATTGTATTAAAAGTAATTTAGACTTATAAGAGTTTCCATATTATACTCCTTCGCTTTCATAGTTCAGTAAAAGTTTTTTAAAGTTAGTATTACGTTTAGTATTTAGCAAAATACAACCAGGAATTATTCCATTAAGAAAATAAATTTAAAATATTTATATTTAAATTTAAAATATTAATAAGTAATAACAACCAGAATGAGTTCGAAAATGTATTTGTTGGTATATAATATTTCAGGTAAGGTCAAAAAGGATGTGGATTTTTATTTAGAAAAAATTACTACTCTTATGGATTTCAAATTTAGAATAACACTGCTTAATCGACGAGTTTGTTGGCATGTAGATAACATAAATGTTAGTATATTTAGCTAGTTAATGTTTTTATCGATCCCTAAAAAGAAAAAAAAATTGTACGCATTATTTTGGTTTCCGCATGAACCAAGTCGCGAAAAATAGTTATTATAAAAATACATAAATGTTTTGAAACTTATTTACGTAAGAAGGAACTATTATCAAATAACAGATAATAGATAAAACGATACATATACTATATCCATTTGAAACAATTATATGTGTAAAAAATTACTTACTTGTGGTTAAATTCTCTTGTAATTGTTTTTCAATTAAAACCTTGATGAAATAACTAATTAAAATAACTCCAATGAAAAAAGCAATTGTTAACATGAAAATTCAAGTATGGAACACATCACTCCACTCACAGTCATTGATTTAAAAAAATACGTCTTCCCGCCAAGTGACGAGTGCCTGTTCCCGCTCGTACGTTCGATCGGACGATCCGCGAGTAAATAAAATCACTGTTTTCTTCTATAATACTATCAACGCTACAATATCTTTAACCGGTAAAAGGGATAAGCAATTAACCTCTATATCTTGCGAGTCAAACAAGTATCAATTTTATTTGTCGGATTAATACGCGAAGGCGACACTCCATGCTTCATTCACGTGGGCACACTACTGCGATGCGAAATGTTTTGTATACCTACGATGTATATAGGTACAACTCGAATGCTTGAACAAAACAAGCGGCGCTGTGTTCGCTACAAAATTGACAAGCCTGAACGGGCTTTCGCGATTAGCGGTATATGAAGCGCTTTCTACGCTGTGAATTTCAAATATTATCGTACGATCCCATACTTTATTCAATTGAGAATACATTGGAATCACAACGGAGTTTGACTGAAAGGGTCTAATTCTGAAACTTATTCTTAAAGATACTTATCAGTTTGCTCCAAATGTTGCATTTGGAGTCGATGTTACGAAAGAAATAAGGTAGAAGTTAGTGTGACAGATGTATTATCGATCCTTTGATAACCTTTGAGTCGTACTATTTTAAATATCGTTTTGCCTTTACTCAACCGTGTATGTCTTCGACAATCAGATATTTTTTTATATTTTGGTATACATAAGAATTACATATATCCTGGAGTACTTTTAAATACTGCATATGGTTAGATTTTAAAAGGTAATCTTTTTCTATAAAATGTCGTGTAGGGATATTGCAAACAAAATAAAGCGATGGCAACGACCTAAGAATTTATGACGTTTTTTCCTGCTCTTTATTTTATTGTGCACACAGTGCTTCCTCGGTCAGGATGGTGAACTGAAAGTTGTGTCATACCAATGAAGTGTGCCTAATGGACATAATAGATAATTATTAAGTTGGAACATGTCCATCGAAACAAATAGTAGGTACTTATTTCCTATAAGCATTCTGCTTCTTATATAATGCCTATAGGAAAGAACCGTTCTATAAGAAGTAAATTTGAAAGAGTCCAAAAAATTTTAGCAAATAATGAAAGTGAAAAACTGCCGTTACGCGGCACCATTTATTGCGGTAGATTTACTAACCGATGTGAGAAAATCTGAATTTACGAATAAGACCGAAAATTTAAATTTACGAATCAAAATTGTCCACAAAAGAAAGTCGGATCAGGGCTAGATAGCTTTAAAACCTGCGCATGTATGATGATCGGGTGAATGGAAAAGACCCAAAGAATTTCGTCAGGCTCGTAGATAATGGAAATAATTAATTTTTCCTTTGCCTTATGGGAAACAAACGACAATTTTTACAAAAAAAAAAAATTTTCCTGGAATTAACATGACTAGTGAATAAAGGGACGTCATAAAATATTTCAAAAATACAAACTACCTCTTTTTTTAATTGTCTTCTTGCTGTGCGCCACATCTATTTCTCATGTTACTCTATGGACTTCACGTATTTTAACATTGTTATAGTTACCAAAAAGCAATTTACGGTCCAACCGGTTTAGTGTGGGCGAATCGTTAGCGGCAATTACATCTGGTTCGAGTCCAGGCCGGTTCTTCAAAGAAATTGACTTGGAATTATCCTTTACCAGGAATTGGGGTACTATTTTCAAAACTAAATTTGGATAACTGCATAGTACTTATATCTCAGGATTACAATTTACCAACACTTTCACAACATGAAAGGAAAACTTATGGGATTTGAAATAAGATTTTACGAAAAATAACTATGATAACTATTTGTGCTAGCATGCCCGCCATTTGCGAGGATCTTTACAGAGAAGGTTTGCCACTTAAGCCATATGAGAGCGCTCTGATGAAATTGAGATGAAGCAGTCCCAAGGCCGAAATTATTTGGACTATTTTTTTTTACATACAAATACAATACTAAAAGGAAATATGAAAAATGATTATACGAAAATGGTTTTCGAAGTAATGGTTAATCCAATTAGTTTTAATATACATAAATTAATATTTAACAATAAGCAAAAGGAACTATCATAGTGCACAATCAATTTATACTAATACGTAAAAAGAAATCTTTGTACAGTGTTTCAAAAATATTACTCGCACAGAGGTGCGTGAGATTTGACAAAGTTTACATATGTGTGCGGAAGAGTGTAGAAAGTTAAGATTTATATAAAAGGTTTGTAGTAAAATAGATTTCATTAAATAAAATTAAACATTTAGTATTTGCGTTCGTACTGACAATGTCAGATACATAATAATAGTCTATGGTCCAACAATGGCACAGAGTATAGATTTAAAAGGTGTCCCTTTTGAAATAGGACCTCAGTAGCGTTCAAACTTAAAATTTATTGAATTACGGTCGAATTTTGATATCCGATTGTTCAATGTTATTATTACTGTGTCAAAGGATGTAGATATAAATAAATACTAAACTGAACCGTACCCAAGAGTTTTTCATCGGCTTTTTTTTCTCGCCTCGTGCTGGGTGGCACCATGTTGATAAGCCCAAATCTTTAAAATATCATTAAGTTTAAGATTATTTAAACTTTAATTAAAAGACAAAATTATTGTATGCCATCTAGGGTGGATAGTTTCAATGATTAATTTTTAAGTAACAATTTAATTGTAATGTCTTTGGTGTGTTTGAAAACGGTTAATAATAAACATATTTCATAATAATAACAGCAATATGTTGGGGCGACTGTCACTCGTCCATCCAAACCCAAATTAGGCAAGGTCCTTGTTACGGTAATCAAACATAGAGTATCTAAAGTACATTTCTAAACACATTTGTATAGATAACACAAATAAATATACTTGTTCATAACACAGATGTCTTGGGTAAGAATGAATTCAGAGCCCTTGACTCAACAATCAAAATGTTTATCTACTAATCCAATCAAGATCATTTTAAACCTGCCAGGAGATTCTATAATGAATACAATTAATTTTTTGACTATCGAGCACAAGTCTCTTAGGGAAGTTGCCTACGATGACTTTTTACATCTGTATCAGTAGCGCATTTCCTTGCAGCCGACAGACGTGTTTCAGCATCGCTACTAATGCGCGACTGTTTCGGGTGATATGGGGTAAAAACACGGGGTTGCCGCGGCGCCAGTTGCTTTGAAGCCACAGTATCAATGCTGTAGCGCGACAGTAGCGATGCAAACGCATGCTACGTGGGCGAAGATAAACCTTCGCTGTCCCTGTTGCAGCATCATGACTTTATCGCGTTCGTTTCACGACGGTATCGCTAGTCAATCGTTGCAAAACAAAGATGAAGCACGTCAGGTCTAGCGCTAAATACCTACTGCCTACACCGTAAAGGACTTGGCTTGACGATATGACACTAATATATTACAAGGCATTACGTAAAGAAACTATGGCACACTGATACATATCGTACCAACAAAATCCTGTTTCGCAAGTTATTATAAAAGCCTCTGTTTATATATTCATACGTATACTAATCAACTTTGCATAATAAAGATATTATTGGGCGATGTTAAGAATTGACTATAATGTTAAATTATATCTACTTTTGAACTCCCGTTGTAAATATGAGTTGGAATTTTGTATTTTTTCTACATGAATACAAAAGTTGTAGACCAATAGTGGTTCCAAATTCAATTTCCCATTCATGAGAGAAGGGAGGGGAGGGGGTTCTAATCGCTGTCTTTACTACGTACAGTTTTACTACTATATTTATTAACCTGATGGCTTTATTGAACTGAGGGACTTGAGAGAGAGGATCTTCAGAAACGTCAGGCTAGAAGCCGCTGATTTAAATTGAACAAGGATTACATGGAGTAGCACCTACCAGGTACGACCCATGTCTGGCATAATCGTTCAAAAGCTAATAAATGGACGGGTAGAAAGTACAGTTTAAGGTTAAATACCTCTTGCATTGCGAAGTAAGCAGCATATCCTGAGAATGAATACCCTATTTGAGTTTCCCATACTCCTATGAAGGGTGAGAAGTCTGCCAACCTGCACTTAATAGCGTGTAAGACTACTACCTTAAGCCTGTGATCATGATGATGCCTCAGAGTTTAGACCAATCGACGTCAACATTAGCATTAGTATAAGAAGATAGAAGGTTACCTTTGAGAACCTTGTTAAGAAAGAGATGAAAAAGTATGACACCAGAAAAATTGTAAAGATTACCAGCAGTTCTTTTAAGTTCCGTAGCTTTTTTAATTGAGGACACCTTTTCCATTTCTAGGGTTCAGCATTCTTGCCTTCATCCACCAAGTCTAGGAGCAAGTTGCAGGCAGGGTTTGTGGTGTTGAATTCAGCATATAATGTACCGAATCAGAATGAATATTGGGAGAAAAATCATACCAGTCCTTCAGCAGTCGGCAGATAAGAGTCAGTGTAGCAGCAGTGCAGCTCATGTGCAGTGTAATTAACTTCCTATAAACTTATTCTCTATCCTTTAGCTCATTCTCTAACGTTTCGTTCGTATAGCTCATTCTCTAACGATGTCAATGAGCACTCTCCATAAATCTATGCTTATGTGTCAGCTCTCTCTATTAGTTCTTCATCAACAGTTCTTTTATCGTTCCACAATTACACACAGGTCTCCTCTATAATCGAAAAGGGTTAAGTTGTAGTGGTATTTTTAATTCGGGATCTGGTGACATTTTCGTTAATAGCATGAATTTGTTTTATTGTGTCTCAGCATAATTCCAATATTAATTAAAGTAATATATTTGAATATCTAGTTGAATATGTTTTATACAGTTAATTCTAAAGTAGGGCAGATAATTTATTGAATAAATTTCTATTTATTTACATAAATTTAAATCAAAGAAATTCATTTAACTGACGCAGTTAATTACTTGTAAATTATTTGCATATCCAAACTTTATTTCGTCATTAACTTAATAAAAACAGTCAAAGGAACTCAGCATATTGTACTCGGCATAGTCTTAATAGCTATGGAAATGTCTTAATGTAACACATTAGAACAAGTATACTATAACAATTGAAATGTACATAAGTTTTCAAATGAAGATACTGTATTTGTGACTTCTTTTGTTTAATTATTCCAACTAATTTTCCAATCAAATGTGTGGTCAGTGTGCTTTTGTAACTAAATATTGCATACTACTTTTGTTTTTTGACTGTTTTGAATCTGTCCTGCCCATTAGTATTCTATTTAATGTTTTACAATAAATGCACCTATTTTATACAGTTAATATTCTTTTAACAACTTTCAACAATAATTACATATGGCAACATTCCAAGCTGCATGACTGTGTAATCTGTGTCAATGACAAGTGTCGACGCAATTGCAAAGCAAAATAAAAAAAAAGTAGTTTGCAAAGAAAACTGAACTATACAAGACGTGATAAATCGTGAGAAATAATTACTTTCCTAAGGATTTTTTTTTATTTTTCGTTCTTAACAAGTGTGCGGTTAATGGATTGTCGCATTTAACGTATTATATTGTAAAAAAATGATTATTGAAAATCCAGACGCTTTCAAATCATGGTTGACGTCCATATTGGAACCCCTGTGAGTATATTTTCGGCCATGTTTTTTTCATAATTGCATTTCCAAACACCCTCCAAAACGAGTGATTTTCTAATATTTTCATGTTTCTAAGCTGTTTTGATGTTTAAAACGCTGTAGAATAGTAAACATGTGTGTAAAATATGTCCAGGTGTCACGTTACTGTTTCGTAATAGTTTTTTTTATCAGCAAGCGTTTGACATATTCGCGTGGATTCTAAATTCGTTCTAAAATAACTGTTCGACTTTCACTACATGAAACCTTATAACTTAAACTTTCAACTACGGAATACATATAAATAACGTTATTTTGTTTAATTTATCATGATGACTAATAATATTAAGTTTTATTTAACAATTCGAAGTGTCATGCGCTTAGGTTATATGAAATCGTAGTCGTACTGCAAGTGTCAAAGTTAGCGTCAACGTGAAATCGCTAAGGCAAAGTTTTATTCTGGTTTATGAGTAATGTTCTAGTAATTACGTATTTTAATTACATGAAAATCAATTTAAAGTGATTTATGGCGGCATATCACTCTAATTCAAGTAAAACTAATTATGCGTAGAAATTTTAGAATAATAATATATGTAATTACAATATCAGCTATAATGTATGCATAAAGGTATGAAACTCATTAAGGTTAAAATTAAACATATTATAGAGTAATAATTTGACTTTTCTTTTATATGAATGTTACTATTGACTTGTATTACAATTAAAAGTAAAACAATTACAAACAATCACTAAAAGTACTTTATTCATATAATTATTCATTACTTTCTAACATTGCATCAGCGAATGAGACAAAAACTATAGCAAGCATCCAACATTAATAATTTCCTTTTTTATCTTTACTTTTCCATGTAGAATTCTATACCAAGTAATATAATATTTAGCTTTTTATGGGATATATGTTGAGGTGACAATTATTGCAAATATGTACTCAGTATATTACTTGGTTGATGATTTTTTGTGACTGAGCCATTTTTATAGTTTAAGTGTTAAATATTTAACAGTAGTTAAGATTTAATATTATCCTTAAACAATTCTTTAAACATTCACGTAAGATTTTAATTTTAATGTGATTTAAAGGTCTTGTATACAAACAAATAACACCTGATTTTGTTTTTTCTTTGTTTTATTTTACATATGTATATAATTTTGTTTGAATGTTTGAAGTTTAGCCGGCTTTGCAGACTGTGGCCTTAATACCTGTCCTTCAAATAGAAAATTTATGTCTAACAATGGAATAATAAAAGGTTTCATAATACTTAGGTAATGTACATACATGTGTTTTTTATGGAACTCTTAGTAATATCGAAATTGGTACTCACTCTCTTAACACTTTACCGTCCACATGTCTTGTAAAAATTTATTCGATTGGCACCGGCACCATTAATTTGGACTACTTGGATTGTCACAGGCCGTTATTGACATAATAAATAATAGAGGTAGAATTCAAGGGGTTAGGACATTTCCTCTGGTGTTTTGTTATCTATTCGAATTTCTTAAACTATATCCATTGTCTTTACCCTCCTGGAATAATATGTCCATATCAAAAATCTTGAATTAACATTGGTTCTGCTAGTGCTCTATGTATGTGTGAAAAAGATGGCACAAAGCGCCCCACATTGTTTTCACAATAATACTATTATTTTTCGTTCATTACTTTTGTTCTACCTATAGTAAGAATTATTTTTCACTTTTTAATTCGATTTGCTATAAAATCATGTTTTATAGCAAATCAAATCAGTGAAATGACTGTCAATAACAAATTTAGGCAGTGTTAATATCCAAACATAAGTAAATGAATTAAATAGTCAAACTATATTTCCTCTAAATGGAAGAAAATCATGATAATGACATATCATTATCATGATGTGTGTGTGAGTCATAACTCACACACGCATGCACATTCCTGGAAAGAACCAAATGAATATCTTCCAAAGAAATACAACAATAATGGTGTAAAATGTAATTTTTAATATTACCACAAGATCACCAATCTCACAATTTTCAATGTCAATATCAAAACAATTGGTGAAATCACATATTCTAAATATTAATGTGCATCAATATTGCTCACTGTTCTTGAGTTATACAATGATATACAGACACACTGAGAAAATGACAAATATATAGACAAGACTAAATTAGCAGTAGAATTTCAGTCAGCAAGTCATAAAACTATTATTTATGAAAACATTTGGCAAAACAAGTAAATGTATAGACAGAACTTACGGTTTTATATAGTAGTACTCATTGTATTATTTATAGGGGAAAAGAAGTTTTAGTAACTATAAATTGCATTGGTGAGGTGAATGATAGGTATTAAATTACAAATGTGGCAACAAAATCGTGTAAAAGGCAGCCAAGCGATTGGAAGTTTCTAAAGTTCACTTTCTTAAATTCCCTAAGCAATTCAGGTGTGCATGGTGTTATTAGTAGTTACACAACTTAGGCACTTGCATTTGTCTATATCTATATACATACAATAAAACTGTAAATGATCGCTGTCTGTACATGGCAAATATATTTGAAAATTCAGAATGGGGTACCTTTATATACGCAAGAAAACCCAAAACAGCGTTTTTTCATTTTGTGTGTTTGTCTGTATGTTTGTGCACGCTAATCTCAGAAACGGCTTATCCGATTTGAATGCAATTTTCAGGATTATGTTGTGATGGACTTCACTTAACATTTAGTGTTTTTTTTTTCATTTAAATCTGTTAATTAATAAAGAAGTTATGTCAATTTATTTTTTCAAACTTACGAAAGCTACTCGTACTGTCGCCGAAGTCGCGGGCACGGCTAGTGTTATATAAAATTACTTAGTGTGGAATTTGGTAAGTTTGGGTTCAGTGTAGCTCCTTGGGAGACGCCTAAGTTCAGCTGTAGACTGTTGTCAACTGCTGTTGATGAGTGATTTATTATTGTTATTTGGGTTTTTTGGTTGATATCTTTTGACGTTTTCAAATCGTCCTCCAGTCGAGATGAACCAAAGCCAAACAGTAATGCAGCAATGTCTAATTATAACCGAGTTGACTCACACATAGCTCGCTATACGGGTGATGCACGGTGAACTATTATTATCACCCGCTGAACCAACGCGAGCTTTATATATAAAGTATGTAAACATATACATACGTATATGTATATATTATTACGTGAAGAAGTCTTCGTACCCCTTTTCAAGAGTGTAGCGCGCACAAAGATGTTTGAGATATGGTATAGTCGCAGTTCAAGTAGAGAAGTTCAGAAAGATAAAATTTACATGTAACATGTTAAAGGGTAAATAAAAAAATTATGTTTACATCAATAATGTCAAAAGTATAATAGTACGTGGTCAGTCACTAGCACAGAGTATAAATTTTTAAATACGTAGCGACAGGTGATATCTGGCTGAAAAATATAATTAGTTTTTTTTTTTCAAAAAAAGAATAAAACCTCTTAAATATTCTGCACTTCAATCTGGATAGGAAGTTGTTTATGGCCGGAACAAGTTTCGATTACAAATTGCGGTCTGACTCAAGTATGTACTTTCTCTTTGTGAACTATTGCTAGCAAAAATGTACTCGTGAAGACTTGCATATTGTTGTTCTTACGATTATTTGATGACGCTTACATGATAACAGGAATACGTGTGAGAAATTTCAAGTTTCTAGCTCTAACGGTTTGGGCTCTACAGTCAGTCAGTCAGGCCTTGAGTTTTTTATATAATATATAAAAAAATGGAGTAATGTAAGTATTTTACGTACCTAATTATAATATTATTAAAAATTATCGTTTTAATTAAAAATATAAAGACATGAAGCAGCTACTACCCTATATACCTCCGGTGCATGATGCATATTTTGAAACACTACCACATGCAGAGAATAAGTAAATTCTTGTAATCAGTATCTATCAGTATCTTATAATTATGACAATGTAATTGGCGTCTAAAATAAAATGTTGTGTTGTTATACGTATTTGTAAACAAAATTATATTAAAATGAAGTATATTTTAAGCGATATTTTATTTTTCAAAATTGAAATTAAACGATTTTTACAATTGTCTAATTTTGAAAGTGGTGTAAGTCCATTTACAGCACATA
>DWJK01001600.1:0-16546 GCA_018248815.1 Croniades pieria auraria
AGTACACTCCAACATTTTAACAGTTACGTTTAAGTCCCATGGAATAGATGGTGAGCCTATTGCCATACATCGGGTAAAAATCCGCCTTCGAGACACTAGTAGAAATTCTAAATTAGATAAATCCAATAGTACCCGACCCGGGATTTGAACCCCGGACCTCCCGATCGGCAGTCACGCTTGGAACCGCTCGACCAACAAGGCTGTGTGCAGTACGGGATATTATAATTTGATTATAACGAAACACTTACAACCTGATCAAGAGTTTACGTAAATCTAGAAAAATAATCGATGCAATAATAATAATTGAACAACATAGTGGAAAAGTAACTAGATTGACATTTTCTTCTCTTATTGTCATAGTCTCTTAATTTTGTTTACATTAAGTAGCAATTTTCAATATTTCATTGACCTATTTTCCAATAATTTTTACATTAAGGTTACATAATTAAAAACGCATAATAACACTAAAAAAAGCGCGGTTCCATCTCAATCGCTGATTGGAACGTCCTGGAACGGAAAACATCAATGATGTAAAATTTCTTGTTTGTGACATACATAGGCACATTGGGAAAACACTTTCAAATGTAACATTTTTACATTTAACAGGTAACATTCGACGCCACGCAATCTCGAAACTTATAATGTTATTTAATAACAAATGATTAATGTGTCACCCGTTGGGTAACTAATAGGATAGGATAGGATACAGGATGTAAGATACACCTACATCCGATTATGAATACGTAGGATACGATGTATAAATACATTTTAAATAGCAGCGTGAACATTTCGAATACAATTGTCAAATATAATTACGACTACCTTAGAATAATTATATCATATTATATGTGCCTTTTATATTTTTTACAGCAGTACACAATAATTGCTGCAGACGGCAACAACTGAAAAAATATTAGTGACTTCAAATAAAACTCTGAACAGAGGGCGTTGCTATCTATGAATTCTTTGTCGTTGATTGACGTGATAACGTTATCGAAAGTTATCTAATTTCCAGACGCAAATATATCTCGTATGTGCCCCTTAACGGACTGTAAAATTAAGATTTTTATTCACAGCTACTGAATTAAAATATTATACTTGGTTAAGACCGGCTCGATTAAGGACCAAAGATCTAGGTTCATTATTAACGCTCTTGTTCGTATTAGAATCGAATCCGAGACTCTACAATACATTGGAATTAAACATACAGTATATGTATATCGGTGCCTTTAATGCGCATTAACGGTCATAGCATTAATATTTCCTGCAGAATGTACGAGGAGTATGAAAGAAATAGCAAAGTGCATATCCTTTGTAAGAGTACAAAGACGGAAGGATGGTTCGAGCTCTTAGCGACGTGACTTCCTTCGCACTCGCTGCAGTAGTCTCAAAGGAGTAGATACTCGTTAAACTGAATTTAAGTGGAATTTTTAAAGAAATACTCCTGTTTCAAGCTTACCTACTGAATATGACGTTACACAAAAATAGTCGAGCCGAAACTTCTTACTTGAAAATCAATAATCATTGAGTTCCTACGATTTTTTGTTTGTTTTGTTTGTGGATCTTGGAAAAACTAACATTGTTATTACTATTATTTCATAAATAATAAATACTTGTTTATAGAATACCTAATAGGGTTGGATGTACGCATAAGTATGCGTTTACATTCACACGTGTGTGCGTAACGTGCTGTCAGTTTGTGCGTGCTCTGGGCATGTGTGCTGATACCCAGCAGAGTTATCCTTTTCACTGGATTCTAAAAACAATTCTCAAATGAGCTGGCTCTTAACTACGTCGGTTCTTTTATACCACTGCACTCAGTCTCAAAGGATTAGACACTCATTAATCTGGATAATGAGCTATTTTTGTAGAATATTACTGATAAGAAGCAGGAATGAAACAAAGTTTAATAAATAACCATAGTGGTACTGACCAATAAGCAATATAGAATTGTGAAAGTTCTATTTTTAAATATTCAAATACTTAAACCGTATTCGTTAATCACTAGTTAATCTTTTTTATTTATTAAGCTGTAAATTCAGCCAGTGTTAAAAGTTATGTACTCCTTTAATTACAATTTATTTTAGTAATGGCCGACATTATTATTAATTGCAGCTTTCTAAAGTATAAGTTTGAAAATGTTACATGCCATGCCTAGCTAACAACGACCTCTAGCGGAGAGATATTACCAACGTTAAGTTGACGCTACCTCGTAATGTGTTAGAACAAGTGTACTCAAAGTTTCAAAGTCTGTTTGTTTATTTGTATTAATTACGCCACAAAGTTAACGTTACGACAATAAAACAAAGTAAATGACAATATTAGTCATTACACATATGAAAAAATACCCGCAAAAAACCGTTTACAATATTTAAACATATTACAACTCGAAAAAAAATTCCAATCGCAAATGCAATTTTTAGAAATACAAATGAAAATAGGAAATTTTAAAAACGCTTTACAAATGTCATTTTGCTCTTTAAATTTATTTTACATTTACATTGAACTAACAAAATCTTTCCGTAACTGCAATTCTTAATATAAATAATTATTTATTTACCTACGACTGCTGATATAACAAATATGCTGCGTGTAAGCAAGTGAATGAGTGAAACTTAACTAAACGCCATACTAAACTTAGTTTAGTTCGTCCAACACCGGCACTCAATGAGTTGCCGTTACATCACAAACACGAAGTTTGGCGGCCTTGGAATATATTCATACAAGTATGTTTAAAGGGGTACGCACATAATAACATTTTGTAGACGCACCCTTCTCAAATAAAGTTGGCACAATGCGGAAACGAGTAGACAACGGGATGGTACGCTGAAAGTAAAATTGTGTATGTATGTTCTCTAACTCTAATATTATGAATACACACCTAGCTCTATTACGTTTGCACGGCTTAATTGCTGAACCGTTTTCGATGCAATTCTCTATCAAAATAGCAGTGTTTCTTCGTTAAGCTCATGCTTTTGTTACAATAAAAAAATATGTAGAAATTTATTTATTTGTGTAGAAATTAGGAATTCGATCTAATTTTGCAATTAATAAAGTCAATATTACGGCCAACTTTGGGAAACTTCGAAATGTCTTATTGTTCGTTTTATCTCAGTGTGAGTAAGAAAGTATTCCAGAAATGTGTTATACTAGTTATTCCATACGGCCCCAAGACGTTATCCCTTACTGTGGGACTCATAGACGAGCTTCAACACACTCAGTGAGCTATAGAGAGAACTATCCTTAGTATTTCTTTACGCGACAGAATCCGTAGCGATGAAATTTGTAGACGAACAAGGGTCATACTTATCATTCTCAAAATTGTTAACGTGGCAGACAGGCTACATATTTGAAATTCTCGCCCAAAGAGCACAGGTCGCTCTACAACCTGATAACCTAAAGAAAACAGGGAGAAATCCCTGGATTGAGAACGTCTTGGACTAGGTGTGACGCAAATTAAAGGAAACTTATTCCCAGCAGTGAACTTACATATACTCTGCTACTTCTGCTATTCAAGAAATGTTTCTTGAATAGCTTATTTTCCTACAACGTCCTACAGTTTTAAACTAAATAGTTTTGCGAGCTCTTTTTTTATGGTGCAGTAACATAGTTACTTCATGTACATACAATTAAGAAAATTTGAATTCATTTATAACTTAATGTATGAGCAAATCATATAAGTTATAGATAAAAACCAGACGGCACCACGCGGTGCGTCCCACCACTGGGAATTACTTTCCACTAACTTCAGATGCTTCTGCTAGAGACGTATGCCACAGCGCTATAAAAATATAATAATAAATGGTAACGCCAAATAAAAGTTATAAAATCCTTTGCATACATGACTTCGGCTAGTCATTTTTCTACACCTTTTCATTACGTAAGCCTGTACAGTTATGATTCTAAAGCTCCGTCGCGAACCTCCAGTCAGACGCTTTTCATAGACAGATGAAGCCTTTGAATGCAACACGAGGCTTCCCGGAAAGCAATAGCATTATGTCATATCACCGTCACGGAGGCAAGTAGCAACGCAATTACACTCCCGGCAACAAAACAGTTATACGAATGTTCTAGAAGAGACTGGAATTTTGAGTCTATTTGTAATTTCCACGAACCGTTTGGCGTATTGAAATCACCGTATCGGTTTGTCACGCGAAGGGTTTCTATGCAAGGGGCCTTTTTAATAACACGAAATCCTTACTCGGCGATATATTGTACTACGATACCCATGTTAATAATATCTGGTCAATTCTGTGTAATTATTTGGTCCACGTAATAATGTAAGATATTATTACGTTCAAATTAATCAGAAAAAAAAATTCATGCTGAGAAGTATCTTACGAAACTGTACGGTACTGGTACAGAGCATATGTAGGTATGTCCTAATTCTGGAATTAAGAAATCTACGCACCAATTGGGTACACGAATTCATAGGGTGAAAACCAGTAAAGCTAAATGAACAGATACATCGAAAACAATTATACACTGTAAATTTCGGAATGCCGCGAGCGCCGGACGCGTGCACACGTCACAGCCATAGATAAATTCAGATTCGAAGTTTAAAAATACCGCCAAAACAATGAACTCAACCCAACGACCAATCAAATTAACTTAATAAACATAGCAATGGCACTGATATAAACTATCGCTTTCATAGATAGACCGAGAGATAAAAAGCTTGTAAAGTAAAACTATCGACATTAATCTTCATAGCGTTTTTTAGAAAATCGTTCCTTACTGTTTTTCCGTTGTACATTTTTCTTCAAATCCGGGATATCAATAATTAATAAGAATTATCTAAGATTTTTACCTATAACATTCAAAATTTTTTACGAATGTCCACCGTAATATAGCAAAGTGAAAATCCTCTAATTTTAACGCCGACCCGCCTAAGTCCGATCTTAACCGGTATTACTTATCTTGACAGCCTTTATAAGACTGCGTCAGAAAAGGAAATGATTAATTTATTATTATTAATATATTACGTAAAACTGTCACATAAAATACTTTTATGTAAAAACTATCTTCTATATTTAAAATACCTACATGTCAAAATAAGGTCAGTCGATTGCAAAACACCGTTATATTTTAATAATAGGTGCTGCATGCATTTTACATTCGTGACTGCTATTGGTTCACACAAAAACGCCAGCATATCTGCCATGACTATATTTGACCACAGATATAATTAATGAAACCCGATCTAGAGTTTGGAATTCCCTACATGGATGCGCAAAAAAAGAGTATACTACATTAATGAGAGTGGATCAAAAGGTAAACAACAATGAATAACTTATTCTAGCCTTACACAGTTACTGCCAGCAAAGCACTAACCATGATTATGTTGCTATGGAAATACATTGCCATAGACTCAGAAGCATTCGTAGACCAGATGCGCAAGCGACCTGCTAAGCTACAGAACTCTCAGCTAACAGAACAGTGTAAGCTTCAGATTTTTCAAGAGTGTTCTCATGCTGCATAGCACGTTGAGCTTTCAGCCTGTACTGCTTATGAGGACTACTAGTAACATTACGCCTGTAATCCCCGGTGGGGTAGACAGAGGAATATGGTACACTCCCACGTTTCACCAGTTATGTGTACGTCCACGGAATAGGTGATGAGCCTATTGCCACACACCGGGCACAGATCCAGGCTCCGAATCCCTACTAGAAATACTAAATTTAAAAAATCCAATAGCACCCGACCCTGGATTTGAACCCAGAATCTCCCGATGGGCAGTCGCGCTTGCAACCACTCGACTAATGAGGCAGTCAGGCAGGACTACTAGGTTTTAAGTGTGCCAACCAGTATCATAGCAATGCTTTGAGTGTCCCTACGTGCTCAACCCTGGTGACGTCAAGCTTCCCGTTAAACACTAATGGCTTACAATCGTAGTAATTTTACGTGCAAAGTAGAGATAAGTACGTCGGCTGTAAATCTTAATGCTTTGTAATTTAGTTTGCTCTCTAATTACTCGACTCGGCTGTTGGGAACAGACGCCTTGGCCTAATTTTTCAGCTGAAAACGCAATAGGCCTGAAAATTGTATCGTTAAGATGTAATGTTCAGGGATTTGGGGCGAACTTGAAGTTAATCTCTTAGAGATAAAGCAAAGCAAGCATTCATTATGTACAAGGCTTGGGCTTGCGGCTTTGTTTTAAAAAAAACGTCAACAAATTAGCCACTTCTCGCAAAGCTCAGCGTAAGCTTAGCATTCGCTTCTTTAAAGCCTTTTAATTTTTAATTTTGATAAGAAGGAAAACAAAAATGTTCAAAGGCGACCCTTTGCTATTATTTATTTACTTATTTATAATAGAATTATTCGATTATGTCATATAGATTTTTCGTGTGTATTCCTTACAAGCATAATCATTACATACTGCTTAAATAGAACTGTACTGTGTTCTTGATCGGGTATTAATATTTATCCAATTTTACTAATCAATGATTAATGACTATTTATACACATGATTAAAAATGCACCGGCTTAACTCATGTACGTTCGCTGTGGACAACGCCACATCGCCTCAGCGTTCGTGCCGCGCCACTCGTGCGGCGGCGCGCAGTGTCCGTTGCGACCTCTCTGCAAGCGACGGATGCTCATGAGGAAGGACCTCGTACAGATCGGAATCTAGTCGGGCTATCCCGAAAATATTTATCCTATTAACGTGTGTATACAAGTATATACACAACTCTACTTGTAATATATATATTGGCTTACAATGTGCATAATTTACTTATCTTTACTTTAGACCCGAGCCCTAACATGTTTAAAACATAAATATCTAACTACAGATACCATAAATTTAAATGTATTTAATACATTGTTCATGGTCCACAATATTATGTCAATTTGTATCGTAATGTATGGTCCGTTGATGCCTATTTTAATATCACGTATCCTCAAGATAAGGCGTTGTACATCTTTTAATAATTTGTTTTATAATTTTACCATTGAGCCTATTTTACTCATGCGTACAGGTTAAGAGTCTGCCTCGTTGGTCGAGTGGTTGCAAAAGCGCGACTGCTGATCAGGAGGACGTGGGTTCGACTCTGGGGTCGGGTACTATTGGATTTTCTAATTTACACTGGATTTTCTAACATGGATTTTCTAGTAGAAATTTCTAGTAATGGCTCGGAGTCTGGACCTAAAACATAATTAGAGAAACGTGGGAGTGTACTGCACTCCACTGCCTATCTGTTCAAGAGTTACAGGCGTGAAGCTACATATACGTTAAGAATACGCTACATTCATCGTTTAATAATATTTACGTTGCCTATCAGACAGCTTATTGAATGTTTAATGAACTACTCGCAACAAGAAACCAAATTTGACATATTAAATAATGTATCAAACGTCACGAATAAGATCAAAAGGACTTGTGTTACATTATTCAGAGCAGAACAAGGAGCACGTATGCAAAATGTAGAGACATTAGTATGCACGGAGACATCGTCTGTTGGTTCCAACGAATTGTACGTACAGGTTCTATCGTAAATGTGACAGTATCACATCAACACACACAAATACTTATGTAATCAAGTACATACATATATGCCGCTTCTGGGCATTTGTAATCTTAAATAGGTGAGTTCAATGAATTGTAAATTCAGTAAAGTCTATTAACTAACCACAGAAACACTTCTTTAAAGTTGATTGTTCTGGCTATGTGTGTGTGTCCGCGTATGTGAGCGTGAGTGTGCGCGCGTATGCGCGTGTGCGCGTGAGTGTGCGCGTGAGTGTGCGCGTGAGTGCGCGCGTGAGTGCGCGTCTGTTTAATATCTCCGTAACTGCTGTCCTTTTAGTCGGATTAATAGAGCAGAGAATTTAACATCGTACCTAGTTACATTGTTACTACTATTATTATTACTTTATCTAATTTCAATCAATCAATCTTGTTAATAATAATGATATATTATATGTACGTATATAATGCCAATATAATAAAGCGCTGAAGTGCGATATAAGACGCTTGTAACCTCTATATACCTACGTACATATATATGTATATGAACGTTCTAGCATTTAACAATCATAGTTGCCTAGGACAATAATTAATGATTGGGGGAGACCAGTCGTCGCGAACCAAGCTCAAATAGGTCAGATACTACTAATGAAAGAGTTAGTAGACTCCCAAAACTACATACTTCTATAAAGACAGTGATGAAAGTAGAAATATTTTAGATTTCTAAGGAAAGTGATATTCGGTACTCGACGCTCTCTGTTTACCTCTTTATGAACCTGGCACGGTAATATAATAATCAAGTTTTCCTGGAGCATCATGACATGGGGGTCTTTAAGAAAAGTACAAAGAGCTCTACTTCAAAGCCGGCAATAAATTGGCAACTCCTCTGTTGTTGAAAATGTCCGTGGGCGACGGTGATCATTTACCAGCAGGTGGTCCGTCTGCCTATTTGCTGGGCTACATATAAAAAATCATAATCACAAATGCATATGTATCTTTACGTCGGACTATGTACGTCAGACTACGAGTATATACATATGACATGTTCAGACTATGTTCTATGCACATAGAAAATATTTTAACGACAGGTCCCTTATGGAATAGGCATTATTATTAACAGAACAAAAAATACACGATATCTTTAAAGCACGTACATAATTTAAAACACCGTCAATAAGCTTACCATTTTGACATGTGTCACGAGAACGTAACAAACAAGTTTGGGATGAGAGAGAGAGAGAGATGAATGAGACACGTTTCGAACTTAGAGGTCCCGGAAGCTGCTATAGAAACGAAACATATGTCACAGTTCTGGCAACTTGTTATTGGAGCGATATTCCCTATCTCAGATAAGGATTTGTTGATTTCGCTAACTTTGGCAATTACCAGTGACCTACATCAACGGAGATGGCATAAGTGCAGGCAGTAAAATCATTTCCGTATCATCTACTGCCACATAATGGATCATTATTAGGGTTGTGTGTTTGTTCAAGATTTTAATTATGTACATGTATATATTTAACAATTTAGATCTACTACTTTGCCTAATTTTCAAATGGAGGGATGAATATTGCCAGAGAAATGTAACAAAAGCAAATTCCCTATATTATACAACACAATGAAACAAAGTATGCCTGTCTCTAATGCGGTTACATTTCTTGCATATACATACATACATATCTTTACGCTAAGTTCCTTATGGAGTAGGCAGAGAGCACAGAGATATATTTTCATATCTTGTATCCATATGATACACAGATCGATATTCATACATAACATATCAGGCTTTATCTAAGCTTCGTAGATTAGACGAACAATAGTCGATAGCAGTTCTATTACAGTTGGTTCAAAAAAATATATTATTCCACGAGATAAATAGTAAAACAGTTTACACGCACAGTTACATACATTCCTGCGCCCGTGCAGCCCGACAAACAATAATCAGTCCGACCAACATGACACTTACTGTTTCACCCCTACCATTTTTAATTTGTGACGTCATTGATAAGAGTAGAATCGAACTGATTTATTTTGTTGTATAGAGATTCAATGATTCCGTTTAGGTTTGTTAGGGGATAGATTCATAATTTAAAAATAATTCCCTAACACACATATCAAAATTTTTATAGTATCCACAGTTATAAATCAGTTGAGGCAATTAGTACATTGCAAGTATAAATTTAAAAATGTCACTGGACAAGATTGACATTTAAAATTATTATTACATGCGATTCCGGCGCGTGTGTATGAAGAGAATGTTAAAAATAGAAAAAACATAACAGGCACAGACCTGTCATGTTATCTTGAACAGTAATATTTGGCACCCTGAGTTCTCAATTTACCCCGTAAGGAATCTGACGTAATAATACGCAGTTTATTTTCCGAAAACTTGAGTGTTATTTTCTCAGTTAAAATTAAAATATAAATTTTTTTACATGACGGTTATTATTTCAAAACACGAAACGAGTAACGTTCGGTTCCAAACAAAACGTTGGAAGTCAAATCGAGGACGCATAGTAGTAGTGATCCCCCGTCACCAACAATGAAAAGGGTAGGCCGACACATGTCTACCCGGGAACACGTCACAACCTTAATTAAAGGTCGTTTCATTCCCCAAAACTGCCACACGTACCCATAACCTTGCGATCACTTTTTAATTAGCCACTAATATATTACACACGCTGCTATATTTTATTGTTCATGCTTTCAAATTAACGCTTTTCGACTTTTATGATATTATATTAAATCTATCACCCAATATATATTCAGAATACTTGTATATAGAATATACATATGGTCCGCTAAGGCTATATTATTCAAGCGTAACAAACTGAACAATAGGTTTTGCACATCTGTTAATATATGCTGAAACACGAATACTATTTTCCCCAGACAAATACGGACCACATCTTTGTCTACAGTATAAAGATTCCCTGTGGAATGAAACGCCATATTGGCCCGTAGATTACGAATTGACATATATTTAGAATTTCCCTTTGCTCGAAGGAAATCAGCCCTAAAATGACGCCTGAAACAGACTTCATACAACACTGTTAGCATTCTTTGATTCGATTAGTTTTAGGAGTTTTTTTGTAGCTAGTATTTGCTAGTATATATACAATAATAGGATTGTCTCTAATGTTACACTAATATTAGATAGTTACTCTCTGCCTTTCTCGAAAGGGACTTAGCAGAAACCATATACATACATAAGTATGTATAACACCGAATTTTTTTTTACTTGACCAATTTATTATTCTACTGTTGGAATATGGATTTCCTCTCGTATTGAGAGGGTTAAGGCCACAGTCTGCCACGCTAGCCAAGTGCGGGTTGGCAAACGTTTTTTATAAATTCTGATATGTGCATGTTTTCAAGATGTTTTCCTTCACCGTTAACAAGTGATATTTAAGGAAGTTGCGCGCCATGGATTTGAATCCAGCACCCCCGGAGTGAGAGGCTGACTTTCTTAACCACTAGGCTATCATTGCTTACAAACACCAATTAGTATACGCTAACATGACCTCGGTTATAAATAGTATATTCTGCCCTATTCATAAACAAAAACTGCTGATAAACAATGAGCCGTTTTTAGTACAATCCTAAACCGACAATAATACCCCTTACATCAAAATACAGAACGTTAATACTAAGGTCGTTAATACTAAGGTCGTTAATACTAAGGTCACTAATACTAACATGTATTAACGATTCTATTGATACTAACAGTCCATACACCGTCTGTGATTCATTGGTGCAACCCTAATCTTATTAACACCATGTACTAATTGGACAAACTTACACAAATACAAAATTTATAGGAGAAAATCAGGTTCTGTGAAGTTTAACCAGAGAAAATAATTATTTGAAGCTATAAAAACATCGTAACGTTGTTCGTTTCAAATTGTATTGCCAAAAGAATGTTCTTTAGAGAACGTAGAAAGTATCTTCCAAATGAGATTTCTTAAAAAACACTACGATGTACAGTCGGTCGAGTTGATTTTGTGTTACGCTTCTATTTGTTAACTCGGACCGAGGGGGACGACACCATATTATCGGACGGGATTCGTATCACAATTAACATAATACTAAAATTATTAAAAAAAATAGTGACAACACTGTTATCCATTATTCCATGGGACGTATAACATAAAAGGTGAAAAGTGAAATGATCAAAAATCATCCATTGGCCAATTCATCAATTTGTTGCAAGATTTTGTTCCTCGTTATTTCTATTATCCTAGAAACCAATATCACTTTAGAATTAAATTAGAATTAAAATAAGTGTTCGCATAACATCAAATGAGTTTTTGAAGTGAAACTTCATTATCGATATAGAGAAATTTTATAGCAAAATCGTCACGATTTTCGGTTACGCGCCATGTTGTTTTTTGATTGAGGATGTGTATACGGAGACGTCAGAACATAATTTTGATTATTAACAATACAAATATAATTATGAAGCATACGCATGATCTTATCCAAGATGATTCAGTACAGTAGATGAATGCAAAGTGATCTCCTCATCGTAAACGTACGATTATAGGGCTACTTAATTTCAACTTTCTACATGCTATTGCAAGTGATAGCCTAGTGGTTAAGAATGAAGCCTCTTGCTCCGGGGGTGCTGGGTTCAAATCCATGGCGAGCACTTTTTTACAAAAGTGCGTTTTTATGTTTAAACATTACTTGCTAACGGTGAAGGAAAACATCGTGAGGAAACCTACATACCTTATAATTTATAAAAAAAATCTGAGGTGTGCGCCAACCGGCACTTGGACAAATTCACCTTGATAAATGTGAGAACTACCTCGCCATGATTACTAATTTTGTTTCAATAAGAATAACCTTACAACTCGTTTGAAGTTGCCCCATCTTAGTAATAAAATTTGATCGAGTCCCTAAACTCCTCGGCGTAACAGCGGTATTTCGGAGAATCGACATTGTTAACAGTTTAGGGTGAGGTTTCGTGGATATCATTCCTTCAGTTATTATTATACACATACACATGTGCACACACACACACACACACGCCCCTTCCCCCCCCCCCCCCTCTCCGCCCCCTAACACACACAGATACATACACTCGTGTAAAATATAAATTGAATTTAAGATGCACATTTGAAGAACGGAGTTCCAGAATAAATAAAAAACTAATGTTGATTTTAATTTTTTTTTCGTATATAGTCTTTTTGTACAGAAGTTCAGGGTTCAGATGGTCAAGTGCTAATTGTGACAGGAAATTATTGTTATTACATTATTTGTTATTTTACGGTTTATGCCTAAAGGTGGAAACTTACTACGCTTCTCTGCTGACCGCTTCAGGGAGACGTAGCCGTGATATTACGTTGTTGATATTTATATTTAAATGTCACTTAACTGTTATTCTCTGAATTCCATCTTAACATATTAATATTACCCCCTCTTTTACATACTCAACTCTCTACTCTCTCTACTCTACTCTCTCTACTCTACTCTCTCTATTCTACTCTACCTCAATAGTTTTTATGTACGAGTATGTCTAGCCTTCTGGTGGCATCACAATCGCCGTTACAGAATATCATAACACAAAAATAATAAAATTATGACACATTTGAAACCAAATAAAAATTCAACTGACAAAATATCTTACTCGAATAAAAGCGTTTAAAACTACATTCGATTGTGCATTTGTTTCATAATTCAGTACAGTTCCGTTTAATAAAACAATTATCGATTTCCCGACCGTACATTATGACTTTACTTGAGACGCCCGTCGAATCGCAAATCGAATAACGCAGTCTGGCGGAAAAATACTATTTCTTGCTAATGAATTTTTCTGTTATTGACTTTTATGGTCCAATTCCGATTAAGTGGCCATTTAACGATAATATTTCCTGTATTTCAGTTGCTTGGGAACTGCAGTTTATCCTCGGCTTGAGGTTGTATTGTATTTTTAAGGCCAGCGTGCTATGTCGTAGACTGCACCTCACTTAACCGGTGAAAGGATGTATATATACAAGCCAATGTTTACTAAAAATACCGGAAGCTATACAGTCAGTTTTGACTTAATATCCGCTATGAATATGAAAATTTAAGTAAGTTGTTGCAGAAATACAAAAATACTTACGTTATAATACATCGAAACTGTCAGATTGCATTTTAAAGAAACGTTTCTTTGGATATGGAATATGTGTAGACCTCTAAATACTAAGTTGTAATCTTTCTTACCATAGTGTTGACACAAATATATTTAAAACCGGTTCATTACAATATTGGCGCTGGAATTCCGGTTACCGACCAGACCTTGCATAAACATAGCCCAAAGCTGGTCCTAAAAAAGGGCTGTAACCGTCAATGCCCTTAGAAAAGAAAATCGCTACACAAAAATTTTGCAAGCAATTCGTAGTTCGCAAACTATGTGCAAACATTATATATAAAATATAAATTTTCCTAGGAGTTAAGAAATTCCACACACTACTGCGGAGCTAAGTACACTCACCTACAAAGGTGACATACTCCGTACATAGTTGGTAAAAATTTTCCTTATCTCAAGGAAACATTCCTAGCACGACGATGCAGACTCTACAAATACATTCGCAAAGAAAATTAAACCTTATAATAAAACCATAGAGTTTATAATTCTTTAAATAGTTTCTTCGTGTATCTGAATATTCAAATGCTCTCCAGCTGCAGTTGCGCTTACCTCACGCATAATTATTTATAGCAACTAGCGAAATAGTTTGTTGTTTGCAAAACAACAAATATTCTAAAGTTTTTAATAAAACAAGTTCACGATAATATTATCATGAAAATATATTGCAAAATTTTTTTGTGATAGTTTTACACATAAACGTGACATAGTTTCCACAAATTAACATCACATAGAATGACTGACGTATAGATTAGAACCACGTTAGTCGCGTATCACTGATTACCTGATTGAGTTGTGATACAATGCTTTGTATACTTAGTTATTTATTATTAACCCCCCCCCCCCCCTAAATTAAAGGCTACGCACATAGTAAAACTTATATACTTATCTAAATAGATAATTTTAGGCTCAGGAGGGACAAACACCTTACTATCGTAATACAATCCTTGGTCAGAAACAAATCCATAATGATTCAATAGTTATTATCACTAACCGCTGAAACAGGTCAATCAGTTTCATATATGAAATAACAACTTTTGATACACTACATGCTTAATATAATAGTGATAAAATTAATAAAACATTACATGGATATAATACAATACGAATTGGAGAAAACACAAGCATTACACTACGTATTGTATCTGTAATATTACAATAAATAATTCCTTATTATTATTGTACTGTAATATATTAAATATAAAATACACGTTCCCCATGTAACTCCATACTCGTAGTAAGTACATAGCTGGTTCTAAAACAGCACGGGGATAGACAGACGCGCTAACAATTTTATACACGTCTGCAACGCGCCCGGACTAAGCGTTGTGTACGTGGTTGTACACATGTCATAACTTGTTCCGGGAACAGTGTCGGTGTTTCTACGTAGTAGAGAGGAAAGCTTAGGGTAAAGTTTAAAAAAATCTATAAAGACATCACCAGTTAACTATTGGTTTTTACATTTAGCACGTAAAATTTCAGTCTAGCATGTTTTTGCAAAACAATCTGTTCAGTGGATTGGCCAGTAACAAGTCTTTAACAAATCAGACAGTAGCAGCGTGGTGATTGGCGTGCTATAGATGTACTAACAACTGTAAATTATATGTTGCTTAGCGAAAAAGAATGACGATATGCAAAAGATAGGCAGAAACTGTTACTGGTGAGACGGGAACTTAGCGCGGTGGCGCTCGTTAAGAGTGGCTTCGATATCTAGCATCGGACTTATACAGGAGAATGACACCTGGTTAATTAGAATATAAAAACGTATATTTCACATATTAATATAACCATATCATAAATTGAAAAGGTTGCAGGCAGATGCTGGATGCGACAAGCCGAGGACAGGACGCGATGAAAGGCCTATGTCCAGCAGTGGACTGAGGTAGGCTGATGACAATGATGATGATGATCACACATTGTTACAATCTGTGTATATAAATTAATTTCAATCATCTATTAGCAAGTTTGCATCACGCGAAAGCCAAGAATAGTTTTGTTCAAATTTAATTTCGCAAACTTCAGAGGCTCGTTGTGAAATTTCGTAACCGCAACTTCGGTTATTACCGAGTTTCCATCTTTCTGGAGTTTCTGAACGCGAAAGAGGATGTTAAGCGTTGCTACAAACAGAATAGAAGCGATTTATTATAAAAAATCTGACCTATCTGTAAAGTTTTCTTTTCTTCGTTCAAAAATAATATTTTTTTACGTTAAGTTTATCTGAATCTAGTAATATGATATGCTAAAAGTGAATATTGTATTCTATTAAATAGGCTTGCAATGATATGGTCACGTGCAGGTATGACAGTTCATAACGGCTGTGATGACAGAAGCGGCGAAACAAGCTTTCTGCGATTGCAGTCGGTAGTCACCCCTAATGTATCTTTACCTACCCCTTGGGAAACAAGTGTAATAATATTATTAAGTAATAAGCATTGATTCTAGTGCACTCGTGTACGAATATAGATTAATTATTCAATAAAAACCAAAATTATCAAACATTTTAGAAATTTTCATTAAATTTACTTTATACCCCGGAGTAGATTAGCGCCCTTACCAAGGTTCGCCAAACGAAAATTACTAGATCTTTGTATATAGAGAAAAACAGCGACAGTGCCTCTAGAAAGAATAAGTCAAATCTGACAAAGACAGCATTATTTCACATAATTTATAAGGACTTGTAGTAAAAATAAAAATATTTTTCGTATCTTCTAGAAATAGGTACTTATGTAATATTTCTACAAGATAGAAGATAGAAAGAATTAGAAGATTAGAAGAAGATACGAAATAGTACATTCGTTCTATATGCATAAATAGATGACAAAATTATGTAAGAGAATATAATAAGTCATGATAACACATTTTAAGTGGGGCGGGTACTAATACCCATTTTGTGGACTGTCGTCTATCAGCGGGGCGGGTATTTGTACCCGTTTGGAAAGTACCCACGT
>DWJK01001601.1:0-16541 GCA_018248815.1 Croniades pieria auraria
GGTGTACTACCTGATTATAGGTGGTGAAGTTATTGGCTTCACCAGGCACAAATTCAGATTCCGAGTCACTAATAGAAATTTCTACTAGCAAATTATGGTAGAACAATTCAATAGTAAACCTTAACAATAAGTTTATATTTTACTAATAAAATCTCCGTCTCCGTCGCGACCTCGCTGCAAGCGGCGGAAGCTCATGAGGAAGGACCTCGTACAGGTCCGGAACTAGTCGGGCTATCCCGAAAAACGTAGGTGAGTTACGCCGGTACATTTTTAATCAATCAGTTCACACGTAAGAATCCTAGGATGACTTATCTATAGTTCTATACTGGAGTGTCTAAGTGTAAGGTCAGTAAAATTGGGATGCGGTGATGTGAATAACAGAACAGTTTCCGTTGGTTGAACGAACACCAGAACGCTCGTATAGTAAGCTTTTGTGTTGTTACTCAAATGAAATATTTTATCCTCTTTCGTAGTAGTCAGTGACAGAAAATTTGTTTTCTATATTTACTGGAAAATATTTACAGAACTGTAACTAGTTCAACCATTTGTCGGAACTTTCTATGTAAGCTGTTTTGGATGATCCGCCTTTATATAGAGTTTACAGATTACAACATTGCCTCTAGCAACGTGTTAACAATCTTCTTCAACAAAAATATAAAATACAAAAAAAATCTTCTTGTCTTTGTACAACTACTATTAAATAAGTACCCTATTAGCAAAGTCCCAAACGACCTCTAAACACTCTTTCGTTCTCCAATAAAACGAAAAGACAAACTCAGATAAGCTCAAGCGATTTACAGCGAAACGCACCGGTAAAAATAAAGCTCACAATTTTTCATTTCGCGGCGTTTCTCAACGTTTCTCATAAAGACGTCTGCGATATGTAGGGTTGGCACGTCTAAGTTCACTTAACAATTCATTATGTTCAAAGTTACACAAAACTGGTGTTCGGAAATCAATTGGACCCAACAATTATTAATATATGTCTGTAGATTTAAATACTCGTATGTATGAATTATGGACTCGTTTCCCATCTGATAACTTTGTTAATGAATGAACTATGAATCATACAATGATCATATGTGTATTTCTAATAATCCATCAACGTAGCCCAAAGATGTTTTTATTTCTTCACCGTATAATTTGAGAATACCATCATATTTAACATAATAAGACGTTATAACATCACTTTTTCAGCTTCAAAAAAGACCGGAAGACGGTATTAATTTAGTTGGAAAAGAAAATATACTCGAATTCTAATGTTACAACGACTTTTGAAAAGCATAAAGCCCATCAAATTGCGAAAGATGTAGAGTTTTTGAATTGCGATACAGACATGTTAAAATAAATTACGCAACAATTCACTTCAAGATGATTCCAGCGTATCTCCCACATTAATAAAACTTGTTTAGGGCTGCCACACGTAAATAAATTTTTTTGACTTTATAACAGTACAGTTGTTGACAACCATAAGGTAAGGTGTAAATATACTCATGTTAATTCTAAAAGTAAGGTTATTGTCAACATAAAAAGAACCAACGTATTTTTCGAAGTTCAGAAACTTCATAAAACAATATGAATACGTTAAATTTTTAACGCTCGCCTATGTTCATACAAACTCAAATCAACATGTGAATATGATTGAAGTCAAGAACTTTTCAAGGAAAATATAAAAATTACACTACTTGTGGCTCCGATATTAATAGTACAAACGTGCAAAAAACACAAAATCATTTTTTTCATCTGTAACGGATTGTGAAATCATCGGTCAAAGACGAAACCAATAGAATATTACTATTTCATACGCCAAGGAGACGTTTGCAGTATTTATTTAAAGATTGCTATAGGTAAACCCAACTTTACATTAAATTCATTGAATTAGGTATATAACAGAGAGAAAATACTATAAGGTACAGCTGTAACTTTGTTTAACACAAGAGAGGCTACTAACCAATTGGCTAATTCCAAACTGCATGAAAACAATCTCACTCACTAATTGTGTATAATTTTAGCACAGCTCTCTTCCAAGGCAAATTGGTAGAGATATGAGACAACTGACGCTTGTAAGATTTTAAGCCGTCTTGACAGTCTCCGAAAATGATAAAATTCATATCCATACATCATCATCATCACCATCAGCCTATTTATGTCCACTGCTGGACATAGGGCTCCGCCAATGATCGCCATTACGTCCTCTCCTCGGTTTGCCCCATCCATCCATCCATACATGTACGAGTACACCCGAATATGGTCCTCAATATCTTCTACCCACTATCCGAAAGCCCGACTGCGACAGACTTTTTAACTTACATATCACTCGCGATATTCAGTCATGTCAGCAATGAGTACAACACAATAAAGTCTATTATGGTCACATCACAAAGTGACAGCCCTTGTCAAATGCCACGACGTTTTCCCATCTAAGAGTACAAAACGAAGAATTCTATTCCACGGTATAAATTGGAAAAGGGTGGGACGAATTGGAAAATGTGAATATTAAATTTTTACATATCTGAGTATTTATTACATCCATAAAATATTCCCGGTTGGACTTATTTATTGTGCGTTCCATAGGGACTGACTGTGGAATTTGTACTGGTGATAAATATAGATAATTTTATGACGAACGTAACTAATTATCTGTTAGTTGAACATTATTCACGATATGTTGCAATGGTTAATGGACAAGAATCCAGTCTAAAATGTTTTATAATATCAAAGAGTATAACTATGCTATATTTGTATATATAAGTTATTATGAACGGGAACTATTTAACACAGATCAGCCACAGTGATTTGAGAGAAGTAATTGGCCTTCATACTGACATATTATCAGATGTACCCTCTACTTGGTAATTATATTAAAATATAACACAATGTGTGAGTTAATATTAATAAATCGCAATAGAAATGCATTTAATATATCTCGAATATTTTTTATCTGTTTTATAAATCTCATGATAAAGCTGCAGTAATCGTATTGGACAAAAACAGCTTTTTACAAAACCCCCCCCCTTTCCGCTACAATGTCCGAAGACTAAAGTCGAGCTATTTAATATTTAAGACGTTTTTTGACACCGAATCTACAAATTCTAGTTTGAGCTATTTTTAGAAAGCTGTCATCAGCCCCGCTAAGGTCACATTGCGCGTTATATGTCGTATAAATTTAACAAATAAATGAAAAATACATGAGTAGTCCACTCCACGTTCCCGTTCAGAAGCATATGGTTTTTCATACGTTAATTGATACTTACTGTGATGAAATATTCAATTGCGTAATATTTCGCTGTAAAAAACGTAACGTCACGTCTGGTATCTACATATCCACTTTTCACCAGTTACGTTCACGTCCCGCCATGGAATACGTGGTGGGCCTATTGTAATACACCGGACTCAAATCCAGACTCCGAGGCACTATTAAAAATTTCTGCAATGAGAACGAATTATATACACAAAATATAAAACGTCTATAATGGTGTGCTATCGGAGAGGCCATGCCCAGCAGTAGACAAAAATAGGCTGATAATGAATGAATAAAACGTCAAATAAAATCACTCAGTATTTAATATGCAAGGTATCTGATAACGAATAATTACCATTATGCTTCATTAATACTGTGATTTCTGATAAAGATGGACTAGTCTGACTACAAACGATGAACTGTAAAATATTGTGATACGATTTTTTTCCATTACCAGATATCATTGAAATATCATTCAGGTATAGAACTAGCTATTATGTTTCCATGAGATTACATTTTTATTTAAGTTATATTTTTATGCTAAATAAACTGAAAACATTGACACGTAAGAATGAAACTGAATATTATTTTTATTTGACATTTCAAGTGGTTTCTATATAAGTCTGAATGCAAACACAATTAATACTGAAGTTTTTCTTGACTTTGGCCAAAGATGGTTTGCTATTGCTATAAAAAATATTTTTAGCTTTGCTATAAAAAAGTTTCTTTCTCTTTCTTTCTTATTGAGAATAGCTGAGACAGATAGCAACGATATTCTCGAGGACTGAGTTGCCTTATGTACCTATGAAATACAATAATCCATGCACAAAATTGCAGTGACACTAATAAATGATATTGTGTAATTATGACCTGATTTTTCTACCGCTATGATATAACAAATTATAATATACAACTTCACTGTGTAATATAGTTTTTAAATGGATATCACCGCACTTCATTGCTCCTCACTTTCTACCCAGGACGCTATCACATCACAGGTTAAGTGAAGTCTTGTATTTAGCCAGGGTATGCTCTTAAGTTCACTTCTCTTACAAAATACTCAATTAACAATAGACAGTACGTGCTTTCGTATTTCTGAAATTGATTGTTCTGTTCCACTTGTTACAAGTTTATACGTTAAACGTCAACTATCAAACAGTATCCTCCTATCTTTCGACTCCAACATGCTTATATATGGTAGATATATTTTAATGCAAGATTTAATTTATAGATTCGATTCATGACGATTGAATTGCAATATCATAAATTAACATCGAGATATTTGAACTTCTAGATGTCAGTAATATGTTTATCAATAACAATTTTACATCATTATGAAATGTAAACGGTCAGACGACTTCACCTTTGGCATATTGGTGATACTGAGTAGATATGCATTTAAAAAACATAGTAGAGCAGAGTAGATATGCATTTAAAAGATTGTGCTCGCATTACTTTTAAGATTGTGTTCATGTAAAGCAAGGAATTCTTGAGTGGGTCTAGACGATTGACGAATGAGTGGATCTACATATGTGCGTTAGGAATAGCGTATGTATTAATGGAATGTATCGATATACTCGTTGACGCTCGGCCACATGTTAACAAGTTGCTGGAGATTATAGGTAAAGTAAAATCGAAAAATCGAGTAAAGTTTTAATTGAAATAAGACGATTCTTCGATCCCCGAAAGGATTCTGGACATATCAGGTTTTAATATGACTGTCAACAAGACGACTAGACCCGATTACCAGAGACGATTCAAACACCATAAAAATCAATCGCAGGCTCTATATGCGTTTATAGAAGGAATACCGAACGAAATAGGTACCTTAAAATCTTCATCTGACCTTAATGATAGTATGGCTACGCTTTCACATTCTTCTATGGTCTTGAAACGTTGCCAGTTAAAGGACATTTTAAGTGGGAATAGATCTAAAGTTCTGTCTGTCAGCACATGTTAAAGAAGAAATAAAAATTGGTAATAACGATGATAACCGATGCAGATTAAATGCGAACAACGCGCTCGGTGATACAGACACGAAAAACCTAAAACCGTCATGAATAAAACTTAAATTGTAAGAAATTGAAAATCGACGCTTTTCATTTCAATAATCGCGTCTGAAGAAGCATTTCAGTTCCATCTCATTTGAAATGTAATGTGAGAGGTATCGTTCGCCGAATATTTTTTGTAACCTCTTTGGATGCCAAGTGGTGAATATCAAATGTTATGACAGTTACATTATGAGTTGTGTATGTTTTATTCATAAATCACTTTTTATATTACTAACAAGACAAGGGTGCTATGATAGCAAATGCTCACTATGATTTCAACACGTGGATCAGCGTATATTTCGAATGTTTTTCGAAAATCTTGTTTAACTAGGGTATGTTAACAATTCCGTACTTCGGAGAGCAGGGATTTTAGATTCTCCTGTTATTCTTGTAATTATTATTCATCGTCGTTAATACTTTGTAAGACGCTTTCATATAAATTAAATAGTTTTAGTCAAATAAACGATCAATAATACGCAGAAGAGAAACATAAATTAGAATGTTCTGGATCTTCAGTTTTTCAATGAAATCTTTCTCATTGAATGAAATAAATGGACGTAAATACTAGGTAATAAAATTGACGTAAACACGTAATAGCAAGATTTTTCTGCGTAATATTTAAACAATTTATTAATATATTATTTATTTTTTATATATGTCGGAGACGGTCATTAGTACGGACATTGAACGAATCGAAGATAGTCATTAGTACGGACTTTAAACGATTGACAGAGACGGTTAGTATGGATGTTAGGCGAAACGCAGCACTATAGCTGGCAGCACCATCGCAATGTGAATACTTGGCTAACTTCATGCTACAACATAGTCCAGCTGGTGGGGAGACGTTGGATGAACATGGACTTTCTATGCTGCCGTCGAAGAGAGCAGATCCTCCGCTCTAGGAACTGTTACTCGCTTCGTTTACCCAGTGTGTTAGTGTTCTCTAAAGACAGGCTAACTGTTAGGCTTTAATAAAAAGTAATTATGGAGTACTTGCTGTTTCTCTTAGTTCGATTACCCACATAATCGCCCAGACTGTTTTACGAAGGTGCAAATAACACTGCCAATCCGACTTATCCGACATATATTTATTTTTCTTTTTAATCGTATAGGTAGGTACTCCTCGCTAAGTAGTGGTTATGGATCGTCTAGTGAATTGATAGCGGCTTATCCAGAACTTCTCCATTTCTCTCCATTAATGACGTTGCAAGTACATGTCGTATTATAGTATATTAAATTATTACAGAAGTGATTAGTGACGCAAAATCTAGTTTAATGCGCTCATCTGCTACAAAATGTCACGTCTCAAGATCATCTAATTGCACTTCACTTAACATTGACTTCGCTATAATGCCGCGGATATTAGCATTTGTCCATTAACATCAGTTCCAGTCACTGTACTCCACAGCTAAGGGCAATTACACACAGCAACTACTCATTCAAGTGCAGATTGCCGTATATGTTCACGTGAGTAATGTTCGTAATATATAATATTTTTGTTGATGTACAATACTTGATATCTTCCTTTTCCTAATCATCATCATCGTCATCAGCCTATCTCAGTCCATTGCTGGACATAGGCCTCCCCTAATGAGCGGCATCGCGCACTGTCCTCGGCTTGTCGCATCCAGCATCTGCCTGCAGCGTTTTCCTAAACCTTAGGAGAAATACAGGCGTAACGTTATGCTGTGTTACGTTATAAATAAATGTTAGCGAATGATTAGGATATCAGACATATTGCTTTTTCTGAACTATTCATCTATTATTCCAATCACGTGATTAAATCCAATGACGTAAAAACCTTTAAACTCTTTCGACCTCTAGCAACCACATGTTCGTACTCAACAGTGTTTACGTCACTACGAGTTTAATGATCGAATTATTGCTCACGACTTAAAATTCTATTAGCTTCAAATATAGCATCAGTATTTATATAAAAAAATATTTTTTTTTATTGTTGATAATTTCTTCCTTGCATAAGTAATATTGTTGGAGCATATTAATTACATTAATTTGTAAAATTATAATCCGGTAACAATTTTTTCAAAATAGATTCCCTAATTTTAATTGCTTTGTTTTAATTTAATATTAAAATTCTGTAATTGCTAAAACATAATAAGCATAAATGGATATACTTATGTATGTTTTTATTACGTCAATGTTTAATTGAATGTAAAATTGGAAAGAAAATATTACTTTATACGCAAAAAATATTGTAAAATGTCAGTATTAAAATATAAATCGGTTTCTTAAAAATGTTCATAACAGGTACTAATCTATAATAACCTATCAAGAGATAGATTTCAGGTAGTATATTTTCATACATTGAGTGGTTGCAAGCGCGAATTCCGATCGGAATCTGGAATCGATGTAGTGCAATAGGCTCACCTATTCCATGGGACGTAAACGTAACTGGTGAAACGTGGGAGTGTGCTGTACTCCTCTGCCTAACTCTTTGGGGGTTACAGGCGTGATTTTACGTTAGATATATAAGTACATATATTACCACGTATGTCACTAACGACACTGAAATAGGCTTGTCGTGTGCTATAAAAGCACTTGGCCCATAAAGATACAATCTCTGAGTCCATCGCTGGTGCTCGAGTTAGCAGCACAAGGCTCCTATTTTCGACCTTCCATTTAGTGAACACATATTTGTAAAACTTGTATGGCTATAACCTTTTAAGTCTGATGGTCCAGGTGGAGCTCAATGCCAGCTAACGTATGTAAACATAGACAAGTATGGTCCACATATAAGTTAGGAGAGAAAAGATGTCCGCTAAAGAATAAAAGTTTAACCGACCGTTACCGTATTGTCCATGTAACAATTGTTTTTTTTAATACATAGATATGTATATTTGAGAGATCTAGGGATCACAAACGCGACCACTAATCCAGAGGTACTTGGTTCGATTTCCAGGTGAGACACTATCGGAATTTTCATGGCGGCGCGTAAAATTTAAGAGAAGAATTGTGAGAATGTACCCTTCTTTGCCCCCCCTAGAGTAATACTGAATTGAGAAATATCATTTGTACTTACAATGATCAGTTAGACAAAGTGACAAATGACAGCTATAAAGTAAGAAAAAGGCTACGTAATGAACGAATGAACTTCCCAACAGGTGGCATGAATAAGAATGGGGGTAAATGTCAAAATGACGGGTAAAACGGATAAGAGAAGGGAAAAATATTGTGATCGCCCCGCATCTAATTGAAAGTTTTTGAGAAACTGATAGATAACAACCGAAACTAAACTGCTAGATACCACTAGACTAACAGACAGATCAACAACACTAGCCAAACATGCATCAAATTTATATATGAAGGCGAAGATAAGTCCTACAAATATTATACATTGTTCTTTTTCAACTTTTGCCTCTGCTCCTTTATAAATAAAAAAATTCATAAACTGGGACTATATTAGGATATCCTAAATTTCCTCGGAAAAGTATTAAAGATAAGCCTCACCATTCTATTTTCTCAGGTCAAGGTTTTCGTGTAAACAAGAACTGGAAATATCCCCATAATTTGTAGATTCCATTCCTATTCTGTTTAAATTGACCAAGAAGGATTAGCGCATACATGAAAACATTTAATTAAAGTTGGACATAAAATTGTTTTTAAGTGGGCGCCCGAACCGGAATACGAGTATAAAGAGAATAATTAATAATAGAAATATTTGGCACGCTCTCTACCTGCCCCATAAGCGACCTAGCGTGATGGTAACATAATATTCACTAAATTATTAAAACACGTCAACGCTTTAAAACGCGTAAAACACACGCAGCGAACAAATAAAAAAAAAACCGAAACTTGCTGCCAGCACATTTTTATCGGTAATAATCGATAAAGGCCGGAGACTTCTTTCTCCGTCCACCAAAGTTAGACGACCGCAATTAAATACTTTGAAAGGACTTTTACCCTCGGACGCTTCGTAAAGTCCGTTTTCGTAACATTTTTCAAAATATATCTTTGTCCGTGATTCATCAATAGTTTCTTGATTATTTTAGCACATCCTTGATTATTTCAGCTTAACATTTTTCAAAATATCTTTATTTATGATTCGTCATTACTTTCTTGATTATTTTAGCATACTCTTATTTGTATGACTAGTTTTTCTTGGCAAAGCACACAGCGTTTGATGAATGGTTGCCAAGATATTCATTGTAATTTTTCTGGGTTTCTGTCGGTTTTGCACGCACGTAAGTAAATTTGCACAGAAAAGTGGTTTTCATTACTGGAAGTTTCTATCTCTATACCTAAAGTTATCAATCTCTTCAACTGACAGTCACTGTGCTCAATAACACAAAGAAAATTAAACAAAATATCATATTAAAAAAACCGTATATGTACCTTATCGTTCGAAATACTCGTATGTATTAGATTTAACACTTTTTAATAGGTACGTAAAATTTACATATAATTTATAGCAATATAATAATAATAGATATATTTTACATATATTATACATATATGCAAATCTAACAATGCTTTAGTATTTTTATTTCTCTCACCTAGTTATGAATACAGCAGTACGGAGATAAAAGTATCTCCTTAATAATTAGACAGTTAGATAAAAATATAATAAAAAAGACATGTCTATGCGTTAGGTGTTTAAATGAGCTACTCTTTTGTTCACGATTCATTGCGTTTGGTGAAATGCTCATTACATTTTGTTTCCTTCCATATGAAAGAGATAGTAGAGAAGAAACTGCACAGTACGGCTTAAAAGACTGCTCTAAAACTTCGGACACAATAATGTTAACATGTCTCTCCGAGGTCTAACTGAACTGCCATACCAATTTCTGATAATAGTATAAAAACCATGCTTTATCACAATGGCAAGTAGAAAAAACAGTAGACAACTCCTTTTAATACCCTTCAAGTATACCACTTCAATGGTATTTAAAATAGTAATGACTCCTGAAGGTCCAAAGGGTATGGTCATTACCGGGCGTCTAGCGAGCATACCCATTTGTTTCTAGAACATCAAAATAAATTTCTACTCATTCCGCTGCCGTATAATATTACGTTTAGCTACTAAAACTCGTTAGCTTATCTCTAGGTTGAATTACGCTGATAAACATACGAGTATGAAGTATAAAGGTTTTGTTACAGAGGAGTTTTGTGACGCGAGACGCTCGCACGATTTGTGTTATGTTAAAAATTGTTACGCTGTTAACTCATAGGTATTTTAATACCTGCCTGTATTTTAATACTTTACCATGCCTGTATTTTAATGATTTTTAATTAATGAACAAAAATTTTATTTAATGTTTGAACAAATTAAAAATATCTTGTGAGGATTAATTATACACTGGGTAATTAGGACAGATGTAAGTAAACGTATAACTTTTTTGCAAGTTTAATGTTTCACGGTTAGAGGAGTATCCTGGTTTTTCGTGCTAAGTTCTAACCACAGGTAGACCAAACGGTCAGGATAGCGTTCTCATATCCGTTATGTAAAAACAAGGTTCTCACATCCGTCGGCGGCATTGGAATGTGTAGTTTTGGGGAAAATGTAAAAAACTGACCGGACCCTTTTCCGCCTGGAAGTATTCGGTACTCCCTGTGCGGAGTGTAACTTTGTTTTGAACGGCGAATGATTTATACGATGGTCCGTAGGGCCTCTTAGTAATATTTGTGATTGGTGATATTTGTGGTTCAAGGGCTTTCGCAATTGTATTTCTGCTGGCAAAAAAAATATTTCTCAACGATTTCATATTTGTGGCCTTTTTCGATTATGCTATTATATGTACCGACTTAAGACAAGTATATTTTTCTGGGGTCCGACTAATTTCAATCTTAACCGAGGTTTTTGTTTATGGGCTCCCACTAATTGCAATGTATTCGAGAATGAATTTCGCTATCATTTACTATAGATCATGAAAAAAGACCTTGGGTAGATCCAAAACTTGTCTAACCGTCAGAAAAACGTATTCAGGCGGCAAGTTAATCACGTTCATAGATAAATACGAAACGCTTAGTAGTAACGAAATTTGTTTCTTTTATCTTTCCTCTCCACAGTGTTTCATTCCATTTCAGTAAGAGACAACAAAGACTAAATCTATTAGCCCATTCTCCTAACAGTAGGATCATCGAGACAAGTACCTAATTTCTATGAACGAGATGCGTGAACAAAATTAGAGTATAGCACTAGGACGCAGGTGTACACTATTTCGTCCCAACAATGTTCTGTAACGATCCTTGAACATTGGAGTTCTAAGCGATCCCTAAAGTTTCCTTAGGAATTAAGCAATATTTATGATGGACTTACGGAATGGGTGCCGTGATATATATTGTTTCCTAAGCGCTAAAACTTCAATTGCAATTATTATTTTTTTAAATAATCAAGGACATCTACAATTTCTGTTAGAAAGATGTGGTTTTGAAAAAGTTAATTTGTGGCCCTTGCTGCCTATGACGTCGTTATCGAATATCGAAACATTATCGAAATCACTGAAAATTTCCTCACAACCTCTTAAAACTAAATTGGAACTAAATGGACGTGTCATCTCTCGAAACGTATAATGTTATTTTGGGACTACGTTTGAAAGCGTTAGTAACATTAATTTTTTAGTTACAATGTGTCTAAGGCGTATATCGTATTTATAAAAGTAACCGTGTTCTACTATTAAATGTTTCGTGAGTATTTATACACATGATTAAATATGTAGCGGCTTAAATCACGTACGTTTTTCGGGATGGCCCCACTAGTTCCGGACCTGTACGAGGTCCTTCCTCGTGAGCTCCCGCCGCTTGCAGCAAGGTCGCGACGGAGACTGATCTACTAGTCGGGCTATCCCAAAAAACGTACGTGAGTTAAGCCGGTTCATTTTTAATTATGTGTAACCGTAGTTTTTAACAGAAATATGAATGTGTTTGAAATGCGATTTTACACTTTTATTTATTTTTATTTTTATTTGATATTACTGTGTTTAAAAGTATTATTCGCAATGTAGAAACAATCCACTTTTCAGTACAAGTGCAGTACGAGTACGAGTAGGTACAGTATGATCACAGAGGAAAAACAAGAGGATTTATTCTTGTTAAGAGTATTTATTGATCATTAGACAAGATTAGAGTATGACGATTTAAGCCCCAGTAATTTTAAACCAGAGCGAGGAGATCAAAAAACCTACAAGAACATAACAAACGTGAAAGGGATAGGTAGGTATGATAATCGGAATCTGTAAACCATGCCACATTCAGCTGTGGTTATTGTTCAGCAAACGTCAAACTTTATCGAAAGGCTAAAAAGGCTTAAGAAGAATTTCTAACAGAACCGATCAATAGCGCGAAGAAATATTTGTGTTACAGCTACATTTGTTTACATTTCATCTATGTTTTAAGAAACGCTAAGACTTAAAAAATAATGGCTACCCAGACGTACGCTGTTACAGGAGTAACGCAAACTATATTTATAATATCTACATCAAATAATATTATTGTTGTAATTTAAAATATACTAGGGATTTAATTTATCATAAAAGTGCGCTATGATATAACCGCAAAAAAACAAATGAGATATGATACTAATTGTTGAGGTTCAATTATAACTTCATTATATAAAATAAAAATAAAAATCAATTTTTAAGTGACATATTTATAGATTAATAAATTTGCGCTATATTACATAAATAATCTAAATGGAACAATATAATTAATTAGATAACTTATTTTTTTTGTACGTTTATTTATAGTTTTTATTAATAAATAGTTTCAGAGACGTTCGCTTGTATACTTTAACATACGTTTTTTGTCATTTAGTTGATTATTTTAAAGGTTATTCCTAAAAGGTAGGTTTTAAGTAGTCTTTATTACTTCGTTGGCTTCTTAATATTAATTAATCATGGTTTCAAATATTAATTAAAGCTGTTTCAACGAAACTAAATCTGTAATATACTGCGTGACAAGCTGCCACGTACATACTTGCACAGTGCTCGATAAAATAAATATAAAGGAAAAATATTTATCCAACTTAGACTTTCTAGTAGAAATTTCTAGCAGTTTCTCTTAGTCAGAATCTGTGCCCCGTGTATAGCAATATGCTAACCACCAGTTCCATGGTGGGACGTGGACGTACTGGTGCCTGCCCCTATCACCTGTGCCTACCCCTTCGGGGAGTACAGGCGTGATGTTACCTTTTTTTACTTATCTAGACATAATGTACTCGTAATTTTAAACTGCCTCTTTACTTATGCAGCAACACGCGTCAGTCGATTAGGTGAACAACAATTGGAAATATTCCAACGTAGCTAATGGTGAGGGTCGTTGGAAGATGTTTCATTAATCGTCGGTGTAAAAAAATTTGGAAGGTATTCAAAATAAGTCTTCTTTAATATTAAATTCCCTACACTATTAAATTCCCTTGTACTGACAAGGGAATTTAATCGAACACATTTATCTTTTTAGATGTAATGTAATTGCACAGGAAATATTTCTAAATTACCCGGACAAGGATCAGTGTGTGACGAAAAAAGGGCAAGGTTAGGGCGAAGTTGAGGAAAATCTTCTAGATGTCAATCAACGGATTTACTTTTATTGCCCTGTTATTTTTTATGTTACTACTGCATTCGTTATTATGTTTATCGTCACACCAGGTCCCTTTCAAGGTGAACAGAAAGTACCGAATTCTAAATATGTCTATCCTTACAGATTCGACGTGCTACTCCTATATTTATCATTCTCTCTCTACTATTATTATTACGAGGATTTCACAGGTTTACCTCTTAATCGTAAAATAATTCAATTATAAAAATAGCAACGTCCACGGTTACTATAATTCTAAATGTAAATTTGTTACGGCCTGATGTCGCAGATGTTCATCGCAACTAGCAACCGTGACGAAGGTGTGAAATATTAATATTTCTAACAGATAACACAACGCGAAAACTCCTTGATATTTAGTAACATTGAGAGTTGGATATATAATTTTGCGCTGCAACCGTCAAGAATTTCTAATCCTTAATGGGATTGATATTTCATGTTATTGAAGTTCAAAGACGAATAGTTTTACTGTCAAAAGACCTTATTCCTTTGGAAATATGATAAAAACGAACATTTATAATATGTACGAACTATTCCATCGTTAATTTTATGGACAGTGTTGCCAACATTAGTACATCATTCATGCACCGAAGGTCAATTAAACAAAGATCTATTTGTCTGAAGGCAGGAGTTATAAAACTGAGTGTTTTCAAGTGTCAATATTTTTCCACCCTTGAAAATTTTAATAACAAACCGATACCCAGTTTTAATTCGCTCAAGCGCAGTATAAATGTATATAGAGTTCCTTTACCACGGTTTTACGAATACTTTAAGCATACTTACGTAAGTAAAAACGCGGTTTAAATAACTACAAATGATTATCCAGCGCGGTATGCGCTATGTGCGTAGGAACGTCGCAATGTCATTAATTGTATATATTAGCGCAATGATGTTAAGCTTCGTCGCCAGCAATCAACGAATACCGTATGTCAGCGGGAATTAAATATGGACAGGCGAATTTACATCATGCTCTAGTCTAGAAAACACGGGGAATAGACGGACTGTAGCATTTATAAATATATATATATACATATATACTGGGTGTAATCGTCAAGTGTGCACAGGCGATTATTCCGTAACCATTACAGATATCAAAAAACTTTAAACTGATATCGAAAGTACTCTACCTAATGAGTAAAATGACAATAATATTTTTTTTTAAATAAAACTAGAAATATCCATAAATTTTACATTAAACACTCCCACACGTTTAGTATGAGATAGTAGAAAGGTTTTAGTTTCCTTATTTTAAGTGGAATAGTCTCTACTCATTTTACCCTTATCATTTTATAATTATGTATAATATGATATTTATGAATTTCAAGCAGATACACGTGTAGATTAATTATCTTACCACTTCAAATTAATAATAAACCTTGTTTCAATATCGTATTGATTTGAACTGGCTGAAAAGCAACATACTAAATAAAAACAAAAAGAAAGATACTCTTTGGTGTTCGTTCTAAATTCAAATTCTTTATCGCGGGTTCTCGTTCCCGCCAATTTATTGTGTTTTTTCAATTTGCGTTAATAATAATAATTGATTGAGAAATGGCATATTCCAATGCAGAAAAGATGGACATGTTAAAAATGTACTACAAACATGATTGTAACAATAGGGCGGCCGTTATCGCCTACAGAAGAGAGTACCCAGATAGAGAAGTTCCTTCTGGTACGTATTTACGTAAGCTGGATAACAATTTAATAAATTATGGATCCTTTACCAGAAAAAAAGGTTCGAGAACAAGACCTCCGGAATTTAATAATGACTTAGATAACAATATTATTAACTACGTAGTAGATAATCCACAAGAATCAACGCGTTCAGTGGCACGATTATTTCCAGTAGCTCATAATTCTGTACACAAGTTATTAAAAAAACACAAATTTAAAGCATTAAAGATGAAACCTACCCAAACGCTGCACAATGATGATCCTGGTCGTCGGCTGGTCTATTGCAATTGGCTAGTCAATAATTATGTCAATGTAAGGTCAAATTTATAGACCAATGAATGTAATGTTTCAAACTGCGGCATTTACAATAGAAAAAACTGGCATTATTGGTCAATTGACAATCCTCGCCAAACTACTGAAGTTAGAGCTCAGGTGCGATTTTCAATTAATGTGTGATGTGGTATTCTTGGAGATCGAATCATTGAGCCTTATTTTTACAATGGAACCTTAACTGGACAGAGATATTTCACATTTGTACAAAATGATATGCTAAGTCTCTTAGAACCAATTCCAGACGATGAAAGGAGGTCGATAATTTTTCAACATATGTTCAAACGCTACATTGGAAAGGACGGGGCATAAACGTGACTGACGAATACCTCTCACACTTAAGGTTTGCGGACGATATCGTCATCGTGGCTGAATCCGCGCAGGACTTGCAATATATGCTGGCCGACCTCGCTGATTCTTCTGCTCGCATCGGTCTCCGGATGAATTTGGGCAAAACCAAATTAATGTTCAATGAACATGTCCCGGAACCGATTTCTATTAATGGGGTCCCTCTCGAGGTTGTTGAAGAGTATGTCTATCACGGGCAAATTTTGCAGTTGGGTAGAAACAACTTCGAGAGGGAGGCTTCCAGAAGAATGCAGCTTGGTTGGGCGGCATATAGGAAACTTCGTCAAGTCTTTTCGTCACACATACCGCAAACCCTAAAGACAAAAGTCTTTAATGAGTGCGTCCTA
>DWJK01001602.1:0-16540 GCA_018248815.1 Croniades pieria auraria
CGTATTAAATGTTTCGTGAGTATTTATACACATGATTTAATATGTACCGGCTTAACTCACATACGTTTTTCGGGATGGCGCGACTAGTTTCGAACCTGTACGAGGTCCTTCCTCATGAGCTTCCGCCGCTTGCAGCGAGGTCGCGACGGAGACGAAGACGTACACGAGTTAAACCGGTACATTTTTAATCACATCATTCATTAATACTTATATTAATACTTATAGGGTATTTTCTACTTTTTAACTTTTGTATGGAGTAGTCCTTTAATAGGTACCTAGCTTTTTTTCCGATCATTAATGTACACAATTTAATTATACTGATACCTGGAAAAAATCCAAGCAAGAGAATTGATAATATTTGATTATTATCATGACTTGAGTATATAGGTACTATATATTATTTAATTTTTACGACTTGGTCGATTTTTATATAGAATTAATAATAATTAATTGTTGTCTACGTAGATAATATAGGACACATTAATTTGCCGAAAATTAATTGATTAATTATTAATTTCTTACTTAAATTGCTTATTGCTTAAATATCAATTTGTTTAATTGCAAGCGTAACAAAAACTTGTAAAACCAGAAAGTTATATTTTATTTCGATTGACAGATGCAGGCGTACTTTGGTATGGTAAATTAGCCTAGTTGCTCCTTAAGAATTTACATAATATAAGTATGTGGGTATACAATGTTTGTCTACATTTTTATGAATATAGTTACATTTTTTACAGCTTACATTAATTAGTGTTTAGCAAAAACTACTTATAAATGGGAGACATAGTTTATAAAATATAGGTCACAACGTATATAGACGAAGGATACCTATTAATTTAAAATTCCTATTCGTCCCACCAGAACCCTTACCAGATCTCATGCAACCCTTACCGATGTTCTAAATAACATAGCAGATATTGGTTTGCAACAGACGTCTTACGAAAACGTGTAACGAGGCGACGGCCGGGCACGGTAAATGGCGCCAATTACGCCGCTGGCCCGTACGTGATGCGATTCAAAATGGACGCAGATAGAACGCGGGAAAACGTTACTATGCCATGGATATGCTGAATAGTTTGCTAACGTGAACGATATTCGCTTTTGCCGTATTATTAAGAGTTTAGAATACATCAAAATTAAATAAACTTTTATGCGTATATTTCAAAAAATATACCAGGGTAGGTACGTGAATTTGTGAAAAATGAAAATATTAAAAATTTCTATATGCATCAAGTCACATAAATTTTAATTACACTGTGCAAAAGCAACATTTTAGTGGCCATGATCTCGTCTAATAAGAAAAATAAAGCGCCATCTGTATCTTATAAAACGTATTAAATTGATTTAGTAATACAACTCAGCTTCTCAAAGGTAGATGTCGTTGAACCATTAAAATCAAAATGTAATTTAAATTAATACACAGAATATAACATATTACTATTTTGAATTAATACTACAATTCGTTGTACATTATCATATACATTAGCTTATAAGCTAAAGTAGACGTAATAAAATAAATTCATAAAAAAACACACAAATCACATCCATGTTACCCAAACGAGGTAAGGCTCGGACGGTCCTAACCCAAAAGTTCGCCCTTTAAGCGTGTACACATGTAGGGCAACCGAAACACACGTGTGTTTTACGACCCGACACTATTGGAATCGACCGAGAATAGAGGTTTTTCCAATTTTTTACCTCCGCGTGAAATATTGCCGCGGGCCTGTGGCCGACGGTCGTTAGCCCTGTTTGCGTTTGTACGCCATTGGGGCGTTTAGTCGGCCAATGTTCTCAGAAATGTGATTGATGGCAACCATATTTTATTAAAGATTTGTATAAAATTGTTGATGGGACAAACGTTTATAGTCAGTTTTCTTGCTATTAATACCTACATTTTAGATAGTTTAATCGGACTCAAGCCAATTAATTAACTAACATTATATGAATGAATTTTACTCACAATTTCTTATAAAGGTATTAAATACTCAGATATAAAAATCTATACTACATTTCGAACACAACTTAGTGTCTGCTTTTAATATTATTAATATATAAATATATTTAAATTCTCATTTTATGCGTTGCGGATAGTCTTTATTACATTAATGGCCAAAGATTTTCAATGGATTTCTCGTCTTAAGCTCAGAGAATTTATTAAACGCTTTGTCGTGCTAGGCATTCCATATATTAGTTACGGGGCGTTTAAGGACTACTGTGTATAGACTATCTATATCAGTAAAAAGATCTGAACAAGTCTTGTGTGCTTATGAAAACGCGATCAGCGCATTAAATACATTCGTACATTGAGAACACCTTCTCTCGTATCGGTGATAAACTGTATATATCAATCGTAACAATTAAGGAAAAACTTTTAGGAGCTTCAAGAAATCCCCTAAAAACAATAAGTCTAGTAGTCTAGAATGCAACTTTCAACTCCAGGGTTCCTGGGTCAAAATCCTCGGGTGCTTTTCTTTATAAAAATGTATGTGCATTTCACGATTAATTAAATCCCAGTATTCCCTAATAAGACGACTCAGAAAAGTAGGTTTCAAGTTTAACGTATGAGACTAAACATATAAACTTTACTTAAATTTAACGCAACGGCGCTCAATCGCCAGACGCTATGAAAGGAACGATATTCAATTGACATAATATCGAGTACTTTACCCTGTGGAACTCGGATTCAAGAGTTAAAAAAATATGAGTTTCTTTGAAATGCCATCTTAAAAAACGGCAATGAAAAACATTATGGCACCACTTGAAACCGGCACAGCTTGTGATTTTCTATATTCCCTAAGGCGAGTGAAGCCTGCCAACTTGCACTTGGAATTGATGAAATAGTTGACGATGTTTTTGTTGGAACTACGAAGTCTTTGTAATAAAACAACGAAATTAGGAATAAAAAACAAATATTTATTTTATATGCAAAATAAAAAATAAATATTCTGAAATATTCACACAAGTAAATAATACTAAAATGTTCAACATGTCCAATATAAATTGAGTATTGTACTGCAGAAGTATTGGACAGGTAACAATTTAAAATCGAGCAAGTATAAAAATATGACATATATAAGTACTTTACATTCGAAAAGTTACAATATTGCAATAAATTAAAAATCACTTTATTTAAATTCTTGCATTAATATTTAAATATTTACATAATTAGTTAACATATCTTTTTGTAAGATACATTCATCCACTTAAATACATTTCCATGGAGATGAGGGTAGTTCAATTTTTTAATAAATGTATAAAGTTACATAAGACAAATTAGTGATGATGTTCTCCGAAGTGACCATAGAGGTTTATCATTAATGCTCTTCGATTCATCATTAAAGGTATTCCATTTATCATTAAAGGTATTCAATTTATCATGAAAGATTTATCAGTCGAGGCATTCGGTTTGTCATTAATGACATGAGAAGAAAATGTCCATAGACGCCACTGACACCATGTAACAACCAAGCAGAAACAAAAAAATCAATATATGTGATACTGAAAAAACATTCTAAGCAACGAATGTGGAATTGTTTTATATGCCTGTGAAAAATATCCGTGAATATATTAAATATTTTTAGTGCAATAGATCATCAAATATATTTTAATATATATTCCAAGGTGTGTTATAAAAAGAGGAACACGACAAACTTTTTTGTCTAACTCTAAGAACATCAACATAGCAATTTATTACCTTAAGAATTTAGACATTTCATACAAACTGTGATTTTTATTTAATCAATTTCAATCAACATGATAGAAACAATGCATTTCCAAAAAGACTGGAATCTCCACATTCCAGATTTTTTTTTAATTTGGAAAAAAACATCTGGTAATTTAGGGTATACTAAATGTAATGTAAATGTAACGTTTAGTGTATGAAAGATTAACGAATGTATGTTCCCAGTTTTAATTTAGCGTTAACATTTTTATCACAATTCACTTACAGTCATAGTTTGTTACATAAAATATATATAAGCGACAATATATGTGTCTTATCACCTATTCTTCTATTCTTTAGTTATTGTTGATGAGAGGGAAGCTACCTGTTCTGCTATTTTCCTAATAATTCCATGCTGAATTTTTTTTTATTCCTATGCATTTCTTCCTTAGTAGCTATTGTCATTTCCTATGTGTCAAAATAAATAATTGTGTTTGAGAAGTAAAATCGACTATTTATAAGTATGGACATAATATTGACTGCCGCGTTGGTCGAGTGGTTGCAAACGCGACTGCCGATCGGGAGGTCCTGGTTTCAAATCCCGGATCGGGTCCTATTGGAATTTTTTAATTTAGGATTCGAACCCAGGGTCTCTCGATTAGCAGTCGCGCTTGCAACCACTGGACTAACGAGGCAGACAGAAAATACTATGTACTTTCAACGTTTAGATAACACAACGTTATGGCTATGATAATAGAAACCACGGCCTGGAATACTGATAACATTGAAAATATACTCGCGATACTGAAACCTGAAACTGAAAAGAAAAAAAAAATATAAAAAATATTTTTTATAGTGTGTGAAGTCCGCCAACCCGCACTTGGCCAGCGTGGCAGACTATTGCTTTAACCCTCTCAATATGAGAGGAGACCCATATTCCAACAGAGGAATAACAAATGGGTCGATTATTATTATTTTTTTAATCATATTAATATGGAGTTGAAAAATTATAAAAAATATGTGTGTCATAAAAATTAAATTAAAATAACACGTAATGTTTAATGCTGTAATGTTGTAATGTTGTTTCTCAATATAAATATAATAAAAAAAATCTCAGAACGCTTATCTTTTCATATACATAGGAACGTACGTACACGTAGATTATTATTAAATTATTATTTTTTTACTGAAACCTTTGAAAGTATTGCCTTTTATAAACAAACAAAACTGCGTATACATGGAGATTTGGATCTTAACAACAATTAAAGTCTCACGGTCTCACGTCTACCTATACATAAATTATTTTTCATTGATAATATCTATATTTGCAGCTTTCATATATTCGTAATAGTTATACAAGCACCGAGCACAAAAAGATAATTTAAAAACACATGAATCGTACAAAAACTTACTGGCAATATTTACAGACAAATTTAACGGAAACAAGCTCCACGTAGAAAAAGTCCTATGTAAAAAGAAGGAATTTTTTATCATATTATATTTGAAAAATTGTTAAACTGAATTTTACTGGAAATACATAATAGTGGTATAAAATAGTATTCATATGTTTTTCTTAATTTTAATGGAAAAAAACACGCAAATGAATAAGCAAATGGTAACTAATATCGCATTGGATTGAAGACAATAGCATCTTTGAAGTTTAGGATAGAATATTATAAAATGTATATCGCAATATAGTTTGACACGTTATGAATCGCGTCATAACCGATAACGTTAAAAAACACTTCATCCCACCTCAGAGGCGAATATAACGCTGTCCCAGGTGGTAACGTAAAAAATCATAACTGATACGTACTCAATCGTGCTATCGCATTTATCAACGCTAAGTTACCCAATATGGCAACTTACGGCGTCATTAATTCCCTTATCGCTGTTATCAGCGCTAAGAATCGCGTTATCTCAGTTAACAATACTGTGGACAGCAACATCATTTCGTCTGCACTGTTCAATTAACAGAAATAACTTAAAACCAACTTCGCATGTGATTTTAATCTTTAGTGACAATTTGAACAATCGTTTTTATAATCCTGTTGCCCTTCTCGTAATGTAACAAGTTGAGACAGGGATCGTTTATCTTCTCTTCTAGAAGATTTATCAACTCCACTCGTATTGTCTTCAGCATTTCTGCAACCTGTAAACACGTAACATTTCCTATCATTATAAAGCTAATATTTGTAGCTCGGGTGTATATCAAGTATACACCTTAGTGATTATAAATACTTTGTTATGTATGTATGCGTGGGCGTGTATGCGTGGGCGTGTGTGCGTGCGTGCGTGCGTGCGTGCGTGCGTGCGTGCGTGCGTGCGTGCGTGCGTGCGTGCCAATGTGTGTATAAGGTGTGAAAATAGTCTATAGTACAGAAAAATAGCGACGAGATAACAACCTCGTGTTGCTCCACTTGGAACATGATCCATCCGTCTTCTAACGATACCGTGAATGTTCCATTATGTAATTCGATTGCCAGACTGCACCCTGTAATTTAAAAACAAATATCGTTACAAAGTTACATGTGCAATAAGTAACGTTAAATAAAAGTTCATAATTTTTAAATAGCTAGAAATAAAAGCAATTAATACATTTACAGAATATACATTACTTGAACGATCGTCAAGAAAAAAGATTAAGCCCACAGTCTGCCATGCTGGTCAAATTAGAACAATACATGATCCTAATGGATCAAACTCAACCTCGTCAAGGAATACTTACTAACCTTTTCATACAAAAGGTAATTTTGACATAGGTATATAATAATTTAAAAACAAATATTTAAATCTTACCGGAAAACAGCACAAGCGGCAGCTGAGGCACCATTGAGCATTCCCTTATGAAGACCCGGGACGTCTTCACCTTCTCCTGGTAGACCAGGTAGGGACTGGAGAAGTGGCCCACCGTGGAGTTGACTGAAGAAGGATGGAGGGCTACGTAGCCGTCGCTCTTTGTCTTGAACTTAAGCTCAGCGTTGCCCGGCTGTCGAGGTATAGCACCTCCGACTTGCATGTGGAATGACTTCTCTGGAGTTAGCACCTGTATTAATTGGATGTATAAATTTATTTATTTCTTTTATTTATTTATGAAACAAATCGTAGTCGTACAATCATTTTCAAATAAAAATACAGACCTGAAATGCTTCTTCTACATTCATTGCTCTCTTCATATACGTACGTCTTCGTACGCATGCGTGAATTAAAGGAATGAATTACTGAACGAATGACTGAATGAACGAATAATAAAGATTGAATGAAATAGAGTAACGTTATGAATGTAACAGAACATTGTACTATATATCGATAGTGTATGAACACAAAGGAATAATACCAGTTTTTAACATTTTACTAGATCGTACCTTCACGACGTTGGGGTACAATGCGGCGCAAAGTATTGCAGCCAACAGCTTGTCATTGTTTCCATTTACATTCAACTGAAACAAATAGCATATAAATATATAAGATATGTAGCTACAATAATCGACGTTGTTAACAAACGTTGTAATAAAGTCCCTTGCCTACCCCGTAAGGGACTTGACGTGAAGATTTGTAAATGTATGTAAGTCAAAATCTATTACCGTACGCATTAAGGAAACGTTTGTAAACACAAGCGACTAGCGATCGCTTTTTCAATAAGTCATAAATTGTAGCGTTTTTCGAATTAACTGATCATTCCCAACATGTAACCCTGACAAAGGCTTCTGTACAGAACTGTTGTAACGACAAGGTGAAAACATTCAAGATCATTCTCAACCCGTGATGTTAGCAAAGCTACAATGACTCCTGCGGCACAAACCTCCTCCCCGCTGAGGGCGAGCACGGTGTCGCGGCGCGCGGGGCGGGGCGCGGGGCGGGGCGCGGCCGGCACGAAGCCGATGGCGGCCAGCAGCGCCAGCAGCTGCTGCTTGATGTCCGCCAGCATCTGCAGCGTTTTGTGCGACAGGTAGTTCTCGCTCGCGAACACCAGCGCCGCGTGCGGGCTCGACTTCATCGCCTGCTGCCACTTCTACGATCATATTTTTAAACCGTGACTGATCTGACTACTTAAAATGTACACAAATACGGGTACATTAAATGAATTCAATTTCATTTCAAGTGACGGCAATAACATCTTATAATTTATAATCTTTATTTGAATGTTAAAAAAGCGAAATTAACAGTTAAAAAGGCATCGCAACGACCGTTTTGAACTCACCCTATACGCCCTCAAGGTCGTCAGCTGGTCGCTATTGAAACAGGCGAATTCTCTTCTTTTGGCATCTGCTTCACTCTGCAAGGAACGAATATGACAGTTTACATATTTTCATATTGACTAATTGTTAAAGTCAGGCCAGCAGATAAGAACTTCGCCAACAAGGCTGTATAGCGACTTTTATACACTTTTCACTGAGGTGAGATGAGAGACACATCACATCCCCTGGCAGTCCTTTCGCGCCCTGGACTTCACCTACATCAATATGACTTACCTTCTTTCCAAAAGGCGACACGAATGGGCTCTTGTGGCTCAAACAGGCCGCCATAGTTAACGCAGAGTCCACACAGCAAAATATAGCCCCGAACAGCATTAGCTTCCCTATTCGAACATCCACGGGTAAAGCTGCTAAATGTTTCCCCAGCGCGGTCAGAGCATAGTTCTTGTCCAAAGCTCCTACATCCTGGAGACGCACCAGAGCACCGTCTATGTTCGTTTTGAGTGGCGGTTCTATCGTTTTTTCTGAAATTTGACGAATTTCCAATGTGTTAAAAGGACATTTTTTTTTTAAAGGACTTTGAGGTGAAAAAAATTAATAAAGCATGGTTAACATTCTGATAATTTACTGAAATAAAAAGATTTTTAATTAGACAAGATTTAATTTGTCTTTGTTTATGGATATAGGATTATGAACATATAACGGCACCATGAGATCTAGAGAGGAATAAAATACGCAAGAAAAATTTCTACATAATAATAAGTAGAAGGCTAAGGACACTCAATATAAATTATTGCATATTGATTTCATGAAAACTGAATAATATGAACAATCTATAATATTGGTACGTATAGGTACGTAGATTGGCAGCCGGAAACGATGCAATGTAACGGTATAGGGTGACGAATCAAAGATGATCTTAGAGTTTAGAATATTCCAGAAAGCAAGCTCCGGCCACACGCCAGCCGTGTTAATTTTGTAGACAACTCCGAACGCCAAGTGATAATCGACCTTAAGTATTTGAGCGTAAGGTCCGATCTCGCTTATCATGTTAAATATCCTTATATGTATTATTAAACAGCACATCTCAGATTTCCTTATTGATAATTTTAATATGGCCGATTGACGTAAATAAGGGATATTTTTTATACATTTTTCATTTAAACCGATGCAAACTTACCTAAAACTTCATGCACGCTCATATTCTGAAACAGCGGTAATATCTTCAGCTTCAACAACAACTGTTCCAGCGGCACTCGGTGTATCTCGGGCACCGGTTGGTCCGCTAGATGGTGCTCGTATCTGTGCGATGTGAAGAGGTGTATGCACACGCCGGGCATCACTCTGCCCGCTCGGCCTTTACGTTGCTTCGCATTGGCTCGCGACACCCATACCAACTCCAACGATTCCATGTTACGATTTGAATCGAATCTAGAACAAAAATTATTTATTTATTTATTCCTTTGGTAATCCAACAACATAATATAATATTAACACATCATTTACGTACAATACAATAAAAGATTTAAATGAAAACGATAATATGCTAATAACACAATAAATTCAGGGCAATAAAAATAATCAAATGAGTTTATATATAGTAGGCACTAATAATTTTGGGCACTTTAAATGTTTAAAAGGCTGAGTAATGAATGAAAACTAATGACCACTTAAATGAGATTGCAAAAATTAAAGATTAAAGAAAGTTTACCGTTTTTCTTTCATCCGTCCACTGTCTATGACAAAGACACAATCGTCTATGGTCACGGACGTTTCAGCGATGTTAGTTGACAGGACAATTTTGCGGGCTCCAGGTTTAGGTTTTCTAAACACCAAGGACTGCTCTTCGCTCGTCAGTGTTGAGTGGAGAGGTACTATTACGTACTTACCAGTTCTGGAAGTGAAATTAGGAATTATATACATGAAAATGACATATGTATGTCAATCAACATGACTTATGTGTTGATCAATATGACCAATTAAATTTCATGTTATTATCAATTATAAAAAAAGATTTAGGCTTTCGGCTTTTTACCAAAATTAACAGATTAATTTTGTTACCGAAAATCACAGATAAAAAGGCATTAAGCAAGAATGGCAACACTTAGCCTATGCCGTATCGGCTTCCGCTGTTATCAGCGTGACACTTTGTTTCGCGTGGCTCGAAAAAGCGTTATGTTAGTGTCACGCAAAGCGTTATAATTTTAATTAAAATTAACCGCGTAATCGATATAATTAGGACTACAATAGAATTATTGGAATTAAATAGATTTATGATTAATTTACAAGTCAGTATAATGCAATTACTTACTTGGGACTGAACGTGTGACTTTCCACAAGCTGATCGTGCAATGACATAATCTCGGCAATGCCGGGTAAAAATATCAATATAGCGCCCTCTCTCGGCCACTTGTGGTCACCATTTACTATATAACTCAACACGTGTTCTATCAATTCCAGATTTATCTAAAATTAATTGAATTCGAATGTTACAAATATAATAAAATAGAATGTAAGGGTATTTTAATAATTGCTTAAGTTAACACACCTTTTCGCCATCCATAAGGTACAAGTTTTTACATGTAGTTTTACCACAGTGTGGATATCTAGCTACCATCTGGAAAATGTTGAGATTTTCGTCTCTTATTGAATCCTTGGGAGGCTCCAGCGCTTCGCCTTTCACGTCACAAGTTTCTAGATCCGCTTCCAAGTCGTATTTCTTATCGGCTGAAAATTTTATTATTCTTTGACCGGCCACTGATAACATAAATTGGATATCTATCTCACTTCCAGATCTTCCTTATCATCTCAGTTAGAGGAAGCTTGAGTAAAATCTGCTACGCCGTTTTAACTTGGAAAAAATACTAAATAGAAATAGAACCTTATCCGACTACACATCGCCCTGAATATCCAAAAATATGACAATGACATAACTGACAGATGTCCCTTTTTTTCGACCCTTTTATCATTCCATTGTTGGAACATGGGCCTCCTCCACAAATAACAGACAGTTTCAATATTTCGCTTCACAGCTGTAATAAACAGTCAGCATATATGTACATTATTTCAATATTACTAAAATATAAACTACATACATTTTTTAACTTTTCGCGTATATTGTCCGTTTTCCTCTAGAACATACTTGGTTGTCTCCATTATTTCTTCTAAAAACATCTGCTCTACCGGAAAGGTCCTACCTGTAACATACAAAAAATAATAATTTAAAATCCATTTCGTTTTGACTTTCAAAACTCGAAATCAATGAACTTAAATTTTCTACGTCATACATTTATATATTAATGAGTAACTATTTACTATGTTACTAAAGTTATTGCTACTGTCAAGCGTATAAAGCTGTAATACAACAGTAGTATCCAACAGACATGATAACTATCTGGTTATAGCTAGTATCACACATCACATCACATCACAGAAAGTCCTGTATCTAATTTGATATGAAAGTGGATTTCTATCAGAAATAAGGTTTGAGACACCACTCACAAATGGCTCTACAATGTCATAAGTTTCCTATTACGTAGCTCTTACAAATTTAACCAAATAAACAAGCCGCCTAGCACTTCACTTACCGGGTATTTCTAATACTGGAATCTCGTCAAAGTATTTGGAGAACAGATCGGCGTTCAGAGTCGCACTCATTAATATCACTATAAGATCTTTTCTAACTTTTATAAGGTCCCGCAAAATTAATAGAAGAAAATCGCTATCCTCTGATCTTTCGTGAACTTCGTCTACCAATATATGTGTGACTGATTTCAGTTGGGGGTCATATTCTAGTCTTCGCAGGAGTATACCTGTTGTGCAAAATGTGAGACGAGTTTTCGAGGATATTTTGCTTTCTAGTCTTATCTGAAAATAAATTTACAATTCACAGGTAATATGGTCAGTCATGAATCAGTGCTACTACTTCTGCAACTGATTGGAGTGACAGTAATATACACTGTAAACAGGTAACCTTATCCTACAGACTGAAACACAAAATGTTTTAATAACAATTATTTTGTAGTGATACTGGACAGAGATTATATTAAGCATTTTTCCTTTGTCCAAAAAAACGTAACTTCACGCCTATAATACCCGAAGGGTTAGACAGAGGAATCTAGTACACTCAATCGTTTCACCAGTTATGTTTAAGTCCCATGAAATAGGTGGTGAGCCTATTGCCATACACTGGACATATATACAGACTCCGAGTCACTACAAGAAATTCTGAATTACAAAATCCAATAGCACCCAATCCTGGTTTGAACCCAGGACTTCCCGATCGGCAGTCGCGCTTACAACCACTCGACCAACGAAGCAGTCCTTTTCCAAAATTGATATTTTATACCTAATCTTAGAGAAGTAGCTAATACTCAAAGTTCAAACATGTAAGAGTCACTTCATGTTCAAATATCCTCTTTAAGTCTAGCTCTTATCTTTTTGTACTTACAGTATACTTCAATTTGTTATTATATTCTGTGTATGTAATTGTTAGGGCTTGATATATTTATCTATCTATATGTCAATTTACCAGATAAGAAATTCTACTTCAAACACCACATCAATATTTCAAATAATAGTAACATAAAATTTGTGTAGTAATATTTGCTTTACTCTTAATGCATTTTTTAACTTTTGTATTTAATTTTGTAGTAAACCTGTGGAACCAGATGAAAGATAATATTCGTACCTGATATCCCACAACCTGGCCTGTCTTCTCAACTCTTTCATCCGCTACTCGATCAGCTACTCCTATAGCAGATATCCTCCTTGGTTGAGTACATACAATCTCCACATGTTGTTTACCACCCTTATTGAAGTTGTCCAACCAGCTATCCAGAATAAACTGTGGTACCTGAGTACTCTTGCCACATCCAGTTTCGCCACTTATGACAACAACCTGTAAAATGTGAACAATATTGAATTAAAATATTATTTTATTGCCACTAAGAGTCAGATTATCCTGCTTATAGTAATTTTTGATACTATTTTTTTTTATTGAGTGTATAAAATAATTTATTAAAATAATCTGATTATCCATCTTAATTCCTTTTCTGATTAATAATCTACATACAGTACCTGAGATTTTTCAATCACATTAAGTATTTCTTTCCTCTTTTCCCATGCAGGTAGCTTTCTTCTTTCAGACATCATTTTGTGGTACCTGTTATTGTCTCGTTTTTCAAGCCACCGCTTTGCTATATTTTTATTCTCTTTCAAAATTTCTTCAAAATCAATAGCAGGCCTGTTCTCTCTGGAATCTCCTTTTTTATAATGTGTGGGCAGCTTTTCCTTAATATCGTTATTCTCTTCAAGTAATTGTGGAAACAATGGTTCAGATGCTTCCAGAAACTGTCTAGTATCAAACTTAATAAAATTACTCATATCTTCTTCATTGTTTAATAATTCTGCTAGAGAGTATATACTTGGTATACCGTCTTGTGCTAATAACTTTGCCTCATCATATAACCTGGCTGTTATTAGTAAGTATGTTCTCTCTGGTATGATATTAGATTGATCGTCTGATTTAAAAAATAACAAAGGTGGTTGATAAGGGTACAGTGTGTCTTCTGGAAATCTGATTTCCAATTCATAATTTATTTTTGATTTAGCTATTTGATTATTTACTTCATTTGTTACATTACTTTCAACTTTGTTTTCATGTACAAATTTGCATTTAGCACCAAACCTACAAGGTCCTTTAAGAAAAAGTTTGCAAAGTTCATTCTTTTTTGAATTCAAATTATTATTGTTTGTGTTTTGTCTTGTCTTTGGTGCTCGAATATCTTTATTTTCATACATTTTTGTTAAATATTCCAGACTTAGTGAAATGCTAAACACATTAGTGTCTTTACATACAAAACTTTTGTCATAAATTGATTCTAATACTGCTTTTTCATCTGTCCTCATTTCTAGTAGTTCAGATTCTGCGGGTTTTACTTCAGTATTTTGTTGAAGATCAATTCTAAAATATTTGTAGGAAAGAATCTGCAACGCTTTTTCTACACTCTCAGCAGCAACTTCTAAAGCTTCTGCACAATGTGCTTTGTGAAAATGATACCTGTAAATGTAGAAAATTTATACTACAGCTACATTAGTTATTTTTTTTTATAATAAAATGATTACATGAATGCAATTAGGTATAATTTTCACTCAAATATTTCTAGCTTATTTGCCGAAATTTAAAACAATACGTGGAAAGGTTGAAAGAGTATTACCATCTAAATTTTACAACAAAAATTACAATATCAAAAAATTAAAGTCAAATCTTAATGAAATATCAGCATCGTATACATACCTATTTATATTTGCCAGATTAATAAGAAATATTACTTTTAATAGTCCTTTACATTGAGGTTCAAGTTATTGAATCAATAGTAATCACCAGCCATTTTAACTAGTTTCGTATACTCGTAGTTGGTAATTTAATAAGTTACATATGTACCTTTCCAATTTATTCAATGCAAAAGCACGAAGTCTAGCCTCAGATGTTCCTATATCAGGCTTGGGGACTATAGAGTAGTCACATCCACCTTGCACTATGAGATTGCCACGTTCCATCCAGTAGCGGTTGCTTAAATTTGTACCCTTGTCCTGAAGGTGAAAAATGTACATAAAAAGTTCCAAATTTAAAACCGAACTAGACTAAATTAAAACATGTAACTGGTTAGCAAGCGACATTAATCTTTTCCACTATTTAAAGAACATCAATGTAAATGCTGAAAGACCATGAATTACTACCCACATTTCACAACAATCATTAATAATATGAATGAAAAAAAAAATATTGTAACATACCTTATACAAGCCAGCACTGTTTAATTTAAAATCAGGACCATGTATAAACCTCAAAGTATCTAACACAAGCTTCTGAGAATCTGGATTCAACCGGAGTGTCTGCATTTCGACTTTGAGATGAGGATGGTGCTCTTCTTCAACAGGTTCATTTTTAGCTTTCCTATAACAAATATTTAAACATAATAATAATCATAGAAACATATACATACAAACATGGATATATTTACATACAAAATATTTACATATAAAAATGAAATGATGAATGTTAAAAACGAGTAGAAAATGGATCTACTAAGCTCTGCCTACAAGGAAATACAATTGTGACGTTAAGTTATGTTCTTTGTAATTAATAAATTATTGTGCAATCTTTAAATCTCAGTAAATATTTGTCACAAAACTGTAGGCTACAGACTCATTATTTGTATTTTACAGGAACAAGCATGTGAAAATCTCAACATTCCAAAAAATTAATTATTAACACAGTTCCAAAATTATTTCAAAACAATTCAATAGTTCTTAATTTTGCCATAAAATTGGCAAAATACACAGGAAATGTATAATAAGTAATTTAGCTGTTTGCATGCCAATGAGAGTTGCAAAGAAAGATTCTGACAAGCAGTTAATTAACAAACATTGACACAGTGGCATAAGTGGCACAAACATTCCAAGGTAAGTTGATATTAAAAAAGACTTTCCATTACAACTCCTTCATCATTCCACTATTGAAACATGAGGCTCCTCTCGTTACAAGAGGATTTAAACCAGTCTGTGAGATGAGATCCGTCTATGAAAAAAGCTACAAAAAAGCTTTGTCTATGAGATAAGAAAAAAAATCATCAATAAGTGTCCCATCCAACAGTTATTCATGTCGATTATTACTTAAGTTGGCAAATTAATGGCAGATAAGGTTAGAGCACAATAACTGTCAAAATGCATTAGAAATATAAACATTAATAGAATAGAAGATATTAAATTGAGAAAAGATAAACATTGATGGCATTAAATCTGTAAGTACTTTGGCTAGTTGAAGTCCTGTTTGTAAGACTTTGTTGAAATTGGAACTGTACTGGTGGTTAAAGTGACCTTCTCTTAAATATGTTACCAATAAAAATATCTGTATAACTATTAGAATAATGATTATTTTTATATATATGGGCAAGTATACTATAACCAAATGTATCTATTGATAAGTTAATTTCCACAATATTGATTGTGCAATATTGCACATGCATCCCTTCTTGTACCTGAATATATGTAAACACTACTTTTTCTTAAAATTAGGTTCTCGTACCTTATGCGGGCATCGGCAGGTTCGCGTAAGAAGAAATCTTCTGCTAATTGTCTGCTTTCGTGATCCATGATAAATTATTTAATATTTTTTTCTAATTTCACAATTTATATTTCAACCGCTTAATACTAGGGCATTCCTAAAGAACGTGTAAGTTTTACAAACGTCAATGTCAAGTTGTCATTGCTATCAGACTATCAGCGAGTCCATGAATGAAAAACAAATTGTATTTTTTAATATATAGTGACATTGGATTTTGCATTTACAGCAGCACGTGTTTTATATACGGAAGATTATATTACACACTATTATATGTCGTTTAGAATCAAAGGCGGCAATCTGCATTTGGCAAAAATTGTGGTAAATACAAAAAAACAATTTTTTGATGATTTTAGTTGCATACATTGACAAAAATGTTAAAATTATTTACATTAGAGAATTGAAAATTATATTATAACATAAACTTTGGTATTCATCAGGTAGTATTACTAAACTTTAATTTATTTAATTTTGCAGATTGCCGGGTTTGATCCTAAATATCGAAGACTGCCGTGTTTGATTCCAACGAACTGACAGATTGTCGGGTTCGATTGTTAC
>DWJK01001603.1:0-16538 GCA_018248815.1 Croniades pieria auraria
ACTAGACATGACCTTCATTGAGTGTATGTATATACCTTATAATGAATAAAAGTATTTGAATTTGAATTTGAATTTGAGTCCGCCACGCTGGCCAAGTGCGGGTTGGCGGACTTCACACACCTTACAATTTTTTTTAAAATAAATTCTGAGGTGTGCAGGTTTTCTCGCGATGTTTTCCTTCACCGTTAGCAACTGACATTTAAATTTAAAACGCACTTTTGTAAAGAGGTGCGCGCCGTGGATTTGAACCCAGCACCAGCAAAAATATAAATATGTGTTAATTTCTACACATATATTTTTGTAAATATCTTATACCAAAATATGCGGGTTCTTTGTTAGATTTGGCAGTTAGGATCGTTAACCACCATATCAACAAGCTTCTCAGATAACCGAAGGACAGTTCCTAATATTACATGAAGACTCTGACATTAATACTCCTATTTCTAGACCGGATCTCCGTTTGCTAATCGCTACACTTACAAAAAACTGAAAGAAAAATCAAAATCAGTAAGGGATCGTTTTTGGCAACATTTTGTTCTGTCACGGCTTGGCAACACTGACGGTCATACCATTTTTTATCTGTACGATAACCGGATATTTAAATTTAAACAATTATATGTAGTTTGTACGTTTTCTTATAAGATAAAAGAAATATATACATATAATATCTGTACAAGGTTGCGCGTTCTGAAACAAATATTTCGTTATTTGTAAGGACCCATGACCTTCTATCATAGAGATATTATATATAGAGTGGGAAAGACATGTGGCTGCCTGTAAACGGCAACGTCCCACAGTTAAAAAGAGAGAAACTATTGCGTTAACCTATTTCTATCTCTTTCTATCTCACTACTAACGCATGCGCAGCAAAAGAATCATAGGGGTATTATAAATAGAGTAGGGAAGACATACGGCTGCCTGTAAGCGACACATGGAGATACTATACATAGAGTAATCTCTGATTGAGATGACTTTCTGAACTTTGGAAATATTCAGATACGGTTTTGTCACTAGTCTCGGTAAATTATTAGTAACATCTAGTAATACTTCTTTGCTTGATATTAGGTATGCGAGGTTCAGCATTTGATAGTAATCTTCTTAACGTTGTATATCCATCAGTATTATAACATGATCCAGCATCAAAGTGATCACTACAACAAATTTTTGTAATTTTTTTAATGGAAAATGTTCCAATAGCATTTATCCATTTTGTATTTAAATCATTATCTTTAGGAAATCTAAAGGAAAAAAAATAAGTAGAATGAAATATCTCCTCTGATAATTAAATTTTTTAACACGTTATGTACTACCGACATATCTTTAATATGTGATGTGTATGACAAATATAAAAACTGCAAATTTCTTACATGTGAAAACTTCGACTATTGTCGAAAGGAATCGGTTTTTTTTACGCAAAATGCACGTTATTGTTATATTATTGGCTAAAATTAATATACTTTAAATTAAACAGTATATAATTTTTACTCCAATTTGATCTTATACGTTGATTCTAGGTTAACTTTCAGCATTTCAGTAAAAATGACAATTGCTCACTACGCACGCGAGAAAAAAATATAGGTAGATAGGTAGGCTCATTTGCTTTCTCTTTTTTTTTCGATAGATATATTTTAGGCTGGCTCCCCTAATCTACGTATAATATATCTATGCCTTCTACATGCAATGTTATGAGTTGTCATTTATCATGATAAAATATATATGCTTGTTAATGTGTTAATGTATTATAATTGATAAATATGTAATTGTTTCGAATATAATAATTGCGAATGTCTTACACAAATACAGTATCGCTGGCCTTCTGGGTCAGTCACCGCGAGTACGGAAGACTTAGTCTGTGTGAGTTGACCTTCAATCTGGATCGGAGGAATAGTGGTCCTTTCGAATAGACCGGCTCGGAGAGCAGATCTTGAGAAAGATGATGTTGGGGCGCGGGCCATAAAAGAATTGAATGGAAATATATGCATTATTGAAGCGTGTTCAAGATCTATTGTAAATATGACCAAAATGTGCTCAGCTTTCTGAGCCGATCTGGTAAAGAACCGTTACGGGTTGTGGATTGCTATACCGTTAGAGCGGATCCACAGTAATAAGGTTTTTACCTCACCCGGTATTCATATACAGTAACTTGTATGCATATTTACCGTGTGTTGTTAAAAACATATCATAGTATTCACGTTAGCGCCGTCAGTTTGCGGAAAGCCGTGAAAGTCGAAGTATGACCGAAAAAATGAATGATAGAGAACGGGAAACATCATATCGCGCCTGTAATCTCCAAAGAGTTACGTGGAGAAGTATAATACATTCCCACGATTCACCAGTAGTGTTATGCGTCCCACCATGAAATCGGGTGTGAGCCTAAAGCCAAGAATAAATCCAGATTTTGTGTGGAGACTTCAAGTTAGTAAAATAACATAATACTATTGAAGAAGTTTATTATTATTATAATACTATTTTGCCGAATCGGGGATAGAATGTAGGATATCTTAAACAGCAGTCGCGCTAGCAAATAATCGATTCTATGTGTTCGATTATATATATCGATATTGGGGCAGATAGATGGCATCGCGTGGCAAGTGAAGTGTTAAGGTGTTAATTTGAATTTGTGTAAAATTGGATATATACATAGTACTAGATATATGTACATGTATCTTGAGAACGTGTGGTTGAGTCTTCGTGATACGGCTATATAGCGGTCGGGCTCCATCTGATAAAGATTTCGATAACCTTTTACATTGTCCGATTTTATTTTATTATTTCCGATTTATTAAACAATTAACCGGACATTTTTCTCGACTAATATAGTTAGACAATTTCTATTAATATGCGACACAGCGATGGCTCGCCTTAAAAAAATATGGATGGGTTCTTTTGATGAAGTTGCAAAAGTTCAATTGAGAGATTTTTGTTTTTTACTTTTTAGCGTTTTTTTTGTCGGGGCTTAACATTTTTAATTTTAATTTTACAGATTAAGTAATTTCACAACGAAACTTTATAAATTAAACTCATTATTATTAAAATTTGACTTTTATCACTGAAATTTTACCACATTAGGGTTAAATCATAGATAATGGAAAAAAGTTCTTTGTGTTTTCTTTCTGTCTGTTTATTTGATCCGACCCTACAATCTTCGTGGAAAATTTTTACATTGGTCTCTGTGGAAGATTTAGATATGGATAAATCTTCTTGGTGTCGTGTAAACTGGCCGGTCCACCACAACAAAACTGAGCTAGGCGGTAAAATTCCATATCACTAAGGATTTTCCTTGATTTTTATCCTTTTACAGACCACAACACTAATAGCTACTTCTGAGATTTTAAAATTGTTGTGTAATACAGTTTTTTAAATATCTGGATAGAAACGTTTTTTATCTATACATATGTTAGCTAGGAATAAACCATTCATTCATTAATTTAATCATTCGTTCAATTAAGAGCTAATTTAATGTTGAGCTGCTTTTAAGTAAGCTACCGTGTCATGTCATTTAGCCAACAACCAGTATATAGTTGGTTATGACAGGATTATACTTATTTTTTTATATGTGAAATGTTGATACTAGGACAATGTACGTTGGGAATGATCAATCAATTCCCAAATGAACAGTTGCAGTTCCATTCAATCCTCTTAAGTGTCCTAGTAACAGGAAAAAATGCCAATAACAAGTAATATAAGAGGTCTTACACAGTAGGCATTTTTATTTAACAGTCAAAAAAAATAATCCTACTAAAATACATTGCTGAAATATGGGTCTCCTCTCAGAAGGAGAGTGTTAAGGCTACAGTCTGCCACGCCGCCGATGTGCAGGTTGGGAGTTTTCGCACTCCTTCACAGTGTCTTAAAAAAAAACATACCTAGGTATTCCTATTTTTCATTCCACTGTTGGAATATGGGTCTCCTCTCATATTAAGAGGAATAAGACCGTAGTCCGCCACGCTGGCCAAGCGCGGGTTGGCGGACTTCACACACCTTAGAATTTTGTTTTTTTTATAAATTCTAAAGTGTGCAGGTTTCCTCACGATGTTTTCCTTCACCGTTAGCAAGTGATATTTAAATTGAAAACACACTTTTGTAAAGAGGTGCGCGCCGTGGATTTGAACCCGGCACCACTGGAGTGAGAGGCTGAATTCTTAACCACTAGGCTATCACTGCTTTTTTTATACATATATATTTATAAAAAATCTATTTAATGGAAATGTCAATTTAGAATAATAAAACAGTGTCCAAACAGCTGTATTAAGTCATAACAAAATATTGTTATTTCGGAACATTGTATCTGGTACAACGTGGGCGTGTACTGCTCACCTCTGCCTACCTCCTCTTGCCGTACTATTTGTATGTTTGCATTGGTGGTTCAGTGTGTACATGACTTTATAATTCTACTGTATAAGTGTGCATGTATCATAATCAAATATGTACATATGTATATAGAACTCTCACACTGTCATTATCACCAAGAAACATGATTGTTTTAAACATTAACGGTAAATGTCATGCCGTCAATGGCAAAAACCAATTGCTCGTTAAAATTTAATCACATATCTATTTTTGTAAATGATACAGGTTATTTTACAGTGGCATGTGAAACTTTGGAGCCCATAAAGAAAATTATTAAAGCTGGCAACAAATTAAAACATAAAAACCCGCCAAAAACAATACCAGAGACTGATTCTGTCGAATCATTGAAGAGTATACCACCAGCTGAAGATAAAAAGAAGCCGGCATTGAAAGAGAAGATAGAAAATAAAACTATGGAGCAAGTGATAAAATTTAAGTCGTCCATAACAGTACTGCCATCTGTAGTCACAGACACGTCATCGTTTTCAAAGTCTTCTGCAGAACATATCTCGGAAGTTTCTGATTCAAGTGTAGTCACTTCGAAGAAGACTGCTGATGATGTATTCATTGCTCGAAACTCTAAAGATACAGCTGTCACAAGAGTGGAGATTGTCAAGGATACGTCACAGGATTCGGGAGACCAAAGTAACATATTTTTTATTCTACATTCGTTTATTCTAGAACTCATACAAACTTTTGACAGAGCCCACATGTCACTCTATATAATTAAGTACTAAAGTTCTCCCGGCCCTTTTGTGGTTTGCAGGGGGATGTTTTACTAAGCTGTTCTAAACTGTAGTTGCTTTCAGAACAGTTCATATTTTACTGTCACCGCACAGTTGTTGAAGTACCGAGATCACTCCACTGCTGAATATGGTACTGAAGGATTTGAATAGAACTTTAGATTCTAACATTTTTTTTTTATATATTACTCTGTTAAAAAGTTTTTAACAGAGTCTGACCAATACTAGATCAGATTCGAAGATGTCATACTTAGCATATGATATCTTACAAACGACTCTTCTTTGCTTTGCGAAAGAATTTGTCATTGAAGAATGTTTATGGTTTAAGTCATTTATTTTCTCAAAAGATTAACAAAACAATCACTTACAGAAAAAAAATCAACCTAAATATAAGATACAATTTGTAGGCTAAAAATAAATTTTTTTACCAATGGAGGGTGTGTGTAATCATTATTTGAAGTGTGGGTAAAAGAATATTTGCTTTTCACGTATTGTCATAGAGCGTCGCTGTCAACCCGAATGTGCTTGCACCAGATGTAGTTCCTCAGGCCCGTGCTGCGGTGATCCCGGTTCTTCCATGGATCAGTGCAAGGAGAAACCAAAGAAGCGCGTTCGATTAAAGGATTTCAATGACATAAAACCTAGAAGGTTTGAATATCTGACATTTTGTTCTTTGCCGTTTAATTTCAAATTAAAAACATCGTTTGTGATAAATTAATGCATCAGCATGTCTCTACATCTGAGGTGTGTTTGATATTGGAGGGTTGAGATATACATATGTAGTTAGACTGTGTAAGAGAGAGTTATTGGTGGAGTGCAAGTGAGGATAATGAGGTATTCTCGACAGGCCAAAATATTTGAGCAATTGGAAGTTATATCTCGTGCTCGTCATCGGGATTCTACTGTCAATATTACTCTTATTCACGATATATTTGATGCCACCAAAGAAACCAGAGGAAATAATTAAACGGAAGCGGAGCGATGAAACCGGGTGAGTTCTTTTTTTAAGATAACTTTTTTAATTTGTTTCGGTTTTCTCAAGTTCAGTATTAGGAAATTGATAACTTCTTATTTTTATAGTTGTCAATATGATGTCTTGAACTAAATTAAATAAATATTTTCTTATTATTAGTAAGAGAAACTAAATTACATCACAAAATTGTTTACACGAAACCAAGGAAATAAAACATGTGGGAAGCATTAAAACCGTTATTTTAAATATTCCAGAGTGGCATAACTGACAGCCAAGAGTCTTACATAGAATGTTGATGAAATGATGGAGTTCCATGTGTAGCATCTAACACACTAGCCATTCTAACGAAGAGAATAAAATCTGAAAAAATATCGTTCATTTTTCTGCATCTGTTATTGTTATGACTACTTTACGAAACTCGAACGTATCGAAGACGCAGTACTTTGTCACAATTCAGGAAAGTATTTTAACTATTCAATAAGCAATATCTTATCTTCCAATAGTTAATAAAAGGTGGTGCTGTATGTCTTTTGAATAATTCGTTAGAAGCTTTCGAAATTTTTTGAACTTGCGTAAAAAAAACCAACAATGTTTTTTTGGCCTGTCTCGTGGTAACGTTAGGCCATTGCGGCCACCGTAGTTATTTCTGTAGTGAGCAATGTACTGCTCGTCGGAACGTTGGAGTATTCGCAGAAGAGTTTAGGTTCTTCCGATTACATGGAAAAATTTAAGTTTTCATATGGAAGTATATGAATTTACGTTTGTACAAACAATCCAGTGCTTTAAATATGTATAACATGTATTTTGGCAAAATATTAATACAATTTTTTTTCAGGGTATTTTATCCAGAATGGGGATGGCAATGTTTTAACAACTTATGCCAAAAAGTCTTTCGACCTGGTTCGAACGTTAGCATTCATAGCTCACTTAGTCGATGTACTTTGTTATGCATGGGTCCTCAGCTCTGGCCATATCCTATCGGCTACACGCACTTTAGCAAAACCCTAGTGGCGCTGGCTACAAAAAAATTACAGTACAAGTTCCAGGCAATACCATCAGATACCGTACATCAGTATCTTGCAGAAGCGTTCAATATTTTCCTCAGAGATCTAGTTACACTGGAAAAAATTAATTCAAAATGCAAAAACGATACTGATTTATTAGTAAAAAAAATGTACATTCAAATGGAAGTTGATACCGACGCAGATCCCCGAATGAGAACAAATACAGATGAATCATATACTTTGAGTATTGAATCTAAAGCGCACCAGTTGACAATAAAAATTTCATCTCCTTCCTTTTGTGGCTTGAGACATGGATTGGAAACCTTAAGCCAGCTGATTGTTTTGGATCAATCGTCAGGATATCTCATAACTGTGTCCAGTGCAATAATAAAAGACGGCCCAAGTTACAAATATAGGGGACTAATGATCGATACTGGTAGAAATTTCATACCAATTCCGGATTTGATGAGGACCGTTGATGGCATGGCTGCTTGTAAATTGAACACGTTACATTGGAGGATATCCGATGTGACAAGTTTTCCTTTACATGTGCCTGACTTGCCTAAGCTATCTGAGTACGGACCCTATGACAGATCGATGGTGTATTCGAAAGAAGATGTTAAGGCCCTTGTCGATAGGGCAGGTGTTCGTGGAATCAGAGTGCTGATTGAAGTAGCTTTACCAGGTCCCGTTGGTAGACCCTGGTCATGGTTTCCAGCAGCGAGCTGTCCGAGGAAAAGTGACAACTACACTTGTGATAATGTGGTTTGTTTGAGACTCAAAATGCAAGATATAATGTTTGATACATTGCAGATTATATATTCGGAAATTTTGGATCTTACGAATGTTGATGACATATTTCATTTGAGCGATGGCGTATTCTCTTTGTCCAACTGTTACTCCTTAATGGAGGATAGAGAGGGATTTTTGGATAAGGCTTTAGAGAGATTGAAGCTAGCTAATGGAGGCTTTCTACCGAAATTGCCCATTATTTGGTATACCGCGCATTTGGCCAGGGATTTGGAAGCCAGAACTTGGGATAGATACGGAGTGCAATTAAACGAATGGAATCCTAATCTCTCGTATCCGTTCTTGTACAAGTTTAAAGTTATTCATTCGTTCAAGTGGGATTTATCGTGTGAGATGAAAAAACAGCGATGTACAAAATACAGGTTATTTTTTTAAAATGTAGAAATAGGCTCGCCTTTGGCTGAAATCCTACCTGAGGGAAAGATGATTTTTCTTTATAATTTTTTAAAATATCGTTTCGGTAAGGTAAAGTAATCAACATTTTACCCGCGTGATTTAAAATTGCAGATCGTGGCAAGAGATGTATTCGTGGAGGACGTGGCGTAATTTGGAAGTATTTACAACTGAGGGTGGAGAAGCAGTGCTTTGGACTGATCTGGTTGATTCTGGTGATTTTTCTTTAAATATTTACAGCGAATACGCCTTTTTTATTTGTTTCGGTCATGTGCAAATATTTAAAAGTGACTATTCTAATACTATTAGCCTATCAACTTCAGTTTTCTCAGAACTTAATTATTCTCAGAAAACGTCGATACTATTGCAATTTAGTTGCAGATGGTCATTGGTTTACAGTCACCACTTAATGTTTTTTTTACTCTAATAACCTTGAAATTCTCCGTTTATCTTTTAATTAGTGATCACAGGTAGGGCGCTCTCTCACTGCATTTCGACATTTTTTTAATTTTGTTCACCAGGAAACTTAGACGACCACTTGTGGCCACGTACAGCGGCCGTAGCTGAGCGACTGTGGTCAGACCTGGTGGTCAACTCGAGTGTGAACCGATTCGTTTATACCAGGCTTGATGCGCAAAGGTATCTTAGGGTTATATTTAAATTTGCATAGAGGTAAAAAAATCATCATCATGACCACCAATATCATCAGTCCGTCTCAGTCAACTGTTGAGCATTTAACTTCCCAATAGGGATTTTGCTCATAATCTCCATGTTGAGTATTCATTGAGCTTGCGGATCGCGGAGCACAGCTTCCAATAAAAATAAACTAATTATTACATCTCTTTTAATGGGCAACACTTATCTATAAAACGCCTAGTCACAGTTACTTTGAAACGTTGTAGTGATATTTAATAGCAATCGAATATTTTAGTGTTTTGTTTGCTCAAGACAACGTTTTAAATTCAAAGAAAATAACCCTAAGTAAAAATTATTAAATATTGTTTCTGTCTGTCGTATTTTCATGTTAATACTATTAAACGAATTTTATTGACTGGGTAGAGGCATAGCTTGTTCCCACGGTACGATGACAGTCATTTAGGTTTTTTCAACAACTTTCAAGCGTGAAGTGAAGGATATAAGGATAAACGTAAGGTATATTTAGGGATAGCTCGGTAATAAAACCCTGGTCAATTATTTTTTGTAATTTCTTTTGTGTCTTTCTTATCTTTTGTATCTTTTTTTCAAGTAATGTAACGAGCTTTTTGTCGCGAGTTCTGATATAAAGGATCATTCGGAAAAGACGTTATTTTTCAAATATCGCAACTGCAGAAAACGGGTCCTTTCATCATCATCACTTACATTATCATCATCATAGGCCAAGCCCCTCAAGACTCTTTCACTGTATAGAAGTTCATAATGGTACTACAGTTTTGTAATTTATTCAATAGATGGCGCATGCTACTTCGCGGTGTACAAGTGCAGCCGATCTGGCCGGCGTGGTGCAGCTTCAATCCTGGCACTTGTCTTGATGAAGTTTTTCGATAAATTGTTTTTTTCATAATACCCTGTACTTTTCCTTAACATTGATTTCGTATATAGCGAATTCCGGTATGTATATATCTGATAAAAAGGCCAAGAACATACAACTTACATGCTCGTATAAGAACCTTCACGGATTTAAATGAATAGAAAAATAATCTACAGAAGTGCCGATAGAAATGAAATTTATTTGCTAATTAATATTGTCTTTGAAAAATGAGGAGTGACCATTCAATAGAGGTGGTAATATAACAAATGTTACCTATGTATTTGATTAGTTATAAAATCTTTCATAACTGATAGATATAGAAACACTTGGCTTTTTAATACATTAAACATTAAATTTTCTTCTAAACGTTAATAGCACTAAGGATAGTCGCTTTAATAAAAAAGCAATGATTTCTAAAATAATATTTTTACTGATAGCATAAATGACATTAGCAATTATATTAATATATCCAAAAGCTTACAACACCAACTCCAACAAAGCCGAAACGTCTAAATGAAACAAGTGAAAATCGCAATAATGCGGTTAAATTTCTGCCAAAAAAAGTCATAGTATTTGTTTCGCAGCATTCCGAAAGCGCTATAGAAACAGTTTTGTCTACAAATGTTGAAGTATCTGCTATCATCTCAGGAGTACTAGGAAATGCTTTGCAATTAGGTCCCATACTGTTTGGATGCGATAAGCCTCTTTTCAGTTCAAATAGCAATATTTTGGGTTCCACAGTAAAGACATGCTCGTTGTCTAAAAACCCTTTCAGAGTATTGAACTCCCCGATCTGCCCCTTCAGTGATATACAGGAGTGATATTATTATGTAGCGAACGGCATTTTTGCAACAAAAATATTCCTCTCGTCGAGATGTCGGTAGACCCTCAAATGGCTTGTAATTCATTTGAATAATATTTAAACACATTCACTCAGAATACTTCCTGAATGAGTTCTTTAGCGTTGGATATAGTTCCAAGGATGCAAAGTAGTGTACCAAAGATGAGGATCCCTACGAACTTCCACAGCCGCCACTTCATGACCCCGAGTCCGGGGTCTTCCCAATCCAAGAGGAGTTCGATAAACGCTGGGTAGATGAAGCCCATGTTCGATATGCAGAAGGAGCCGAGCTGAAAACAGAAATCAGGACATCAGTATTGTGCAATCAATTTAAAATTTGTCGAGAATTGTAAATTGTACAAAGATTTATCGCTGAACTCTTCGAAGATTTGTCACTTAATTTTCTAAAGATTTGTTGTTTAATTGTGCAAAGATTTGTCATTTGATTGTCCGATGATTTGTCACCGAACTACCAAAGATTTGTCATCGAACAGTCCAACAATTTGTTACATAACTTTCTAAATAATTTGGGCTCACGGCTTTCTAATTAGTATCAACGCACGCATCTCCCACTATAGACGAGATCGATTCGACTCGTGTATTTTCATGACGCTTTGAATTTTTAGCGACGATTATGCCATTAGCTTGTGGCAAGCTTATTACAAATGGGGCATTGACATTTATATGTACGTATGTACATTTCTGTACTTTGATTGTTTGTTTTTTGTCCTTTAGCTGCGTTTATGTTACTGTATGTTATAAGTATGTATATACCGAAGAGTGGATCATAAATTATCATTGCACATAAAAGTGACTGTACAACGACCCTGAACAGAAACGGACAGGCCTGTGGGAAAAACCAAGACTAACCACAGCATGTGAAAAAATAAATATCAATTTTCTAGGTTCCCATTTAAAATTTAATTCGATTCGGATAATTCAAGTGTGAATCATAATTTCATTTCGTGGAAAAAATATAATAACTACAACCCAAACAAGAAAGGTTTATGACAGGAAGATTTTAAGTTATTTAAGCTATAAAGGATCTAAGTAATTTATCTTGTTCGTATCTGTGGATGTGCGTACAGTCAAAGCATCACGTGACACATCGTTACGATCACTTGAGATGTATACTTCATGTCACTATGTTATCAGACATGCCATAGAATAGCATGATATGTATGTACAAGGGTGGTAGATTATTATCTGCCGATGCCACAAATGAACAAACTTTAAAAACCTCCCACAATAACCCTAATAATGATACTGGCTGATGGCTGAGTGTTGGCTCGGTGTCCTTTGCCTAGTTTATAAGCAACCTGCCGTGATGATATAATAACAAAAGTAATAATAGCACTTACTAATCCGATAAACTTGGATACGTTGGGGAATACAATAGCAATTGTGGTGATACCGACGATGAACGCAGCTCTGTAAACGCGTTCCCAGAACCACAACTTGGCGGGGTCGTAGCGCTTCTTGATGTAGTACCACACGAGATTGAAGGGGATCCAGAAGTTGAGGGCGAAAGTTACGTAGATCACAAAGGCCATGCACACTTTTAGAATTACTGGAAAGCTGAAATATTAAAAGGTCATTGAGGCATACGGTAAGAAGATGAGGCATTGGTAATATACGTTCAAGTTATTGCCATTGTTAAGTACTGAGTGATAATCTAAAAGGAAATTGATCAAAGTTAGTACATATGAATACATTTAATGGAAATAACCCATATCATAATGACTAAGATGGAATAATGCACGTGTATGTATTGTTCAGCAACTAGGACGACATTTTGTTTATAGTTATTCTAATCTTTACACAGATTTAACAAAACGAAATAGACGAAGAATACTAGAAGATAATAAAATAAAAACTGCTAACTTCTTACACAAAGGAATAATAACATTATAAGTTATATGTAGGTAATATACAAATTGCATGGCCCATAGGAAGCAGATAGGGAGTGAGATATTTAGTGTTAACACACTTTTCCATCCTTCATAAAGCACGGTAAAGTTTTAACCTAATGCTTTTGCCAAGTTTCGTCGGAGTTTTCCAAAATAATCTAACAGATGGATTATATGGATTGTCCACGGCTATGGCATAGCATGTTTCTGGGCATAAGCATAAAGAGACTCGAGGGTGGAAGTGGTAGTAGGTATATACATTTAATTTAAATCATGTACCTTAACTCTTAAAACTTCTACATGAAAAGAATCAGATACTAATTTTCCTGTTTTAATCGCAATAAAATTTAAAGATGACTCACGTCGTCAGCGGAAAGTTGACGGTTACGGGCGACTTGGACTTCTCGCCGAATCCCCAGTATCCGAAAAATCCAATAGTCATCACTATGAATATAACCACTGACATGCCTGAATGAATTTAAAAGGTATCAATTTTAAGACAAATACAAATATGTGCAGTGACTACCCATTAAGGTCCATAATCCCCTTGCTTGGCATGCGGGTTGAGAAACTGCCAGGGCATTTACGGTGCATTAGAATCTTACCTCCTGCTAAAACCGTACCAATCTTCTGAGGATCTTCCATGGAATTCTCAATAGCAAGCGTTGCGCCAATCCCTTCCATGCTAAACACGCATACGCCCATAAACTCTAAGAGGCCTGGTACATTTTTGAATCCCGGCATCTCCTCCAATTTCTCTTCTGACATCATGATAGCGTAGTAAACAGTTGACCCGGCAACTGTCACTGTTGATGTGTAAAGAAGCGGGTTAACGATGCAGCAACAAAAAAAATCAATAATATTGATTGGGACATCTGATGTCAAGTTTTGTGGTCACCATCACCTATCGACATGTGCATGACCAGAGGAGTCACGTTACCAGTTTTTAATGATATTCCTTAGAGTCCCATTTATGACATAGCCCTTCAGAAGAATATCAGACTGAAGAAATTTGTGTACATGAAAATGATTCTCTATTAAAAGTGCTTTTTAGCTTTGCCTTCTTTTAGGATGTATCTAATTTGACTCGTTACATACCTAAAGTTATGTTTATCTCTTATGTAATACATATACGGTAGCCAAAGAAAGAGTTGGGGTATCTAAAGTACAAGCTGGCTACACATACCAATAATGACATCGGCGACAAGCGAGAACGGAGCTAAGTATTTAAGACTGGTTATCATGCAAATGAGGATGCAGGGTATGAGGAGAGCTGCAATGTACACTCTGATAGAGGTGCCCTCGTCCGACGAGACGTCCTCCATGTTCTCCAGTAGCTGCTTTATTGTGCGCGAGATCATGACCTGATACACGCAACACGACCCGAACAGATCCACTGATATCGTGAAGTCCACTGCGTACCTGAAAATGATTCGGATCCTTGAATATGACAAAAAACTTTGTCGTTGAGTATATTTAAATTGTCTTAGTTGTTAGTAACTACTTAGTGGGACCGAAAAGTTGAATCGAATTAGTCATTGAGTGTATTCTTGTCATACTTGTTAGTATATATTTTAAGGTGACAGTAAAGTTATCTATAACTATCTTTGACTTGTGCCAATTGGACGAGCATTTTATTTCTTAATTTCGGAAATAGCAAACACAAATGGTCATGAAGTTCAGATCTCTGACAATAAAGGAGACAATGGATATTTGTATATTTATATAAATAAATGCATATACTCATATATTTATATCATTGCAATACTTCTTCAACTATTTTCCATGATTCTTAAAAATATTTAAACTAAGTTACTAGATTTTGAAATTTTAGTTAATCAGATCGAAGTCCAGTCTAGAAATTTGGTAAGAACATATAATTGACTAATATGCTGATGATATAGCCATAACAAAATAATGTCTATTTAAAGACAAAGTAAAATATGTACCTGAAGCAATAACAGTACTGTCTCAAGCTTTCGAAGGGACCCGTGACCAGTGCAGCCTCAGCCAAATCCGGGAACGACATCAGCGGGACTTGGACCCGGCCGTATATCTTCTGAGCTGACCTCGACAGCGTCTGCGTAGATTGTAGGTATTCATAAAGAAATCTACTTAAATTAATTATTTTTCATCACACACCTTCATAATACGTGGTAAAACTCAAGAAATACGTACAAGTCGTACAATTAGAATCTCGTCTTATTGAATCTAATAATCGTTCCATCATCAAACATATAGATCTTTAGAAGGAAAAAGATAAAACAAACAGTGTGTACCCAGTGGCCAGTCCGGGCCAGAATATTCGTTATTTTAGAGTACTTGAAGATACGCTGAGTTTCATACTATATTTTCCTTCATGCGGTCCAAATTATCGCTGTTATCTTATACAAATATAAGTCATAGACTTATGGCGGTATGCCTAGCTTAGCTAAGCACGGCTACATGCGCTGACGGCCTGCGCAGCAATGCAGGCCGCGCGAGTAGCCATGCTCTGGCTTCTACAACCGCGGGGCCCGCATGAGAACTTCGGCCACCACCTTTTTTGGGTAGGTCCATACCGAAAAGTGGACTGACGCGGGTTAATGCAGATAATGGTCTTACACAAATATTGGTTCCTTTTAGAAATCAGAACACAGAAAAATTTTATCACCTCGTAAACTTACCAAATGATTCGCTAAGCGTTACAGTAATACTCACAAACATGCAGTAGCTGACGAACAAGCCCAACAATATGGTGAGCGGCAGGGAGGTCCAGAGACCACATTGCTTGTAGGCTTCATGGATCGCCACCACCCCCCCGCCAAGGCAGCTCTTGATCAGATGACCGATGGATTCTATCACACTGAAAGGAAGGAGCCGGGCTGAGCGGTTAGGAGTTTAATAGGACATTTGCGTTCGGAATTCAATTACTCTCTTCCCAAAAGTTAAATTGAAATTTTTCTTCAGAGCGTTAATTTAAAAAATCATAAACATCTCAATTGAATTTTTATGATCTTAATTTTTTTTCATCTTAAAATTAATAATGAGACAAAAAAGCAATAGCAGCAAAGATTTCTAAATCGACTTTTCTGATATACTCGTAGCAATGTGTTAAATCTTACTTCGTTTTCTTCCCAGGCGGCCTTAGGTCTACGAAGTTGTAGTTCCTGGCCTCCTGGCCCCTGGCCTTGACCTCGAACCGGTAGTGAGGTCTCGCGGTTATGGGACTGCGCCCCGTGGCCCCGGCCCGCGACTGTCGGTTTCGTTTCAACTCAGTATCAGTACGTAGTAAGCCTCATAAATATATAAATATCCAACTGATCCCAAAGTAGGCTCAAAAGAGCTTCTGCTATGATGAATAAACGGCTAACATACATTTCTAAATACACACTTATGTACACAATTTTAATACACCCAGAGACAACACTACACTTAAACTCATTACCCCTACGTGTTAAGCTTAAATTTTTATTTCAAAGTCGTAGAAGAACCTATTGGTAATTTTAAAAGGAGAACGCCTTATGGTTTCAGAGAACACCGACTGCCAAATCACTCTACATTTTTTACAGAGTTGAAGTGAAGTACTCGTTCTTCATTTATCACTCTTTTCATACATCATTCAGATACAGTCAGTGTCTGAATGATGGTGTAATAAAATATAAGGATAACGGTTGTTTCAATAGAGATGAATTGTTTCATAGACTGCACTACTACACCTGTGTATATATTAGACTAAAAACAAGACTAGCATAAATTCTAAGATTTATTTTGAAACCATCACCTGTATTCGTTGTAAATTCGGCTGACCGTGGCTGCTGCCATTGGAGCCTGTTTCCTAAATATACAATAAAATATTTAATGAATTATTCATGATTAAATATGTAGCGGCTTAACTCACGTACGTTTTTCGGGATGGCCCGACTAGTTTCGGGCCAGTACTAGGTCCTTCGTCATGAGCTCCCGTCGCTTGCAGCGAGGTCGCGGCAGAGACTACAAGCGGCCGG
>DWJK01001604.1:0-16537 GCA_018248815.1 Croniades pieria auraria
AAAACGTAACATCACGCCTGTTATCCCCGAAGAGATAGGCAGAGGAGTGTAGAACACTCCCACGTTTCACCAGTTACCTTTACGTCCCACTATCGAATAGGTGGTGAGCTATTGCCATGCACCGGGCACAAATCCAATAGCAAGTGATATTTAAACTTAATTAGAAAGAAATTAGAAATTCTAAATTAGAAAAATCTAATAGCACCCGACCCGGGATTTGAACCCAGGATTTCCCGATCGACAGTAGCGCTTACAACCACTCGACCAACGACGCAGTCAAAAACAGTCAGTCAAAGAGAGCAGTCCAAAAAAACGAATCTGACAACGGAAGAAATTATGTCTATCACCTGTTACGTTCGTATGAGCAATGATATGAGGGTGACATTGTGTAAGCGTTGATATTCGCATGTGAAACGTTATCAGACGTTTTATTTTAAGATACTGACAATTTTATTTTTAAATGTTGTACGTGTCAAAATAATAAATTATAGTATCTATTACAAATTAATGACAGGTTTATTTGAAATACTTTCTAGAGTAAAATTAGTTAAATATGGCTTATTAGGAAAACTTGTTGCCTGACTACCTCGTTGTTTGGGCGATTTCAAGTGCAATTGCTGTTGCGCAGATCCTGGGTTCGATCCCCGGGTCGAGCACTGTTGAGTCTTTTTAACTTGAATTTAACATTAGAGGATAGTCAGGATGTTTGCCCGGTGTATGGCAATGGGGTCACTACCTATTCCATGTTGGGAAGTATAACATCACAGGTGAATAATGAGAGTGTACTACACTCCTCTGCCTATCTCTTGGGAGAGTACAGGCGTGACGTTATATTTTTCTGTTTTTAATATTAGTAATGATGGAAACGATGATATGATGGAATAATAATTGGTTTAATTAGTTTAACCAGTTAAGTTAAAAAAGTCAAGTACCTGGACTGTCCGAAAAATCCTTTATCAAGAAAGTATGGAATTTTAAACTCATTAAAATTCCTGTTTCAAATAACCAATTAATCATTTCCTCTCCAAAACCCCTGTAAAACTAAACCCATTTAAATATTCACAAAGAAATTACAAACTCCATAGATGAAGAGTCCTCAGAAAAAAAAACACCAAAAGATTCTCTTGTACTAGTTGTATCAATCGTTGAAGATGTTCGGAGAACATTTACATCAAGGTTTTCAAATAATATAGATTTTGTAAATAAAATCAATATAGAAAAATAGGTACAAATTGCAAATAAGATTTGCCATAAGCTAACAAGAACAGTAATCGTTAAATAACAACGATTTTGATTTCATTCCACAAGGTATATGATAAATAAAATAGGGAACAAAATAGACACGAAAAAATACAGATTCAACCGATTCACAATAACATATTTTTATCATTTGCGATACATCAGTCAGATTCCCTTTCGAAATCTGAGCCCGTCCTTACCTTATCTATTACTTCCTTATCTATTGACCATCACAACTTTCCGCTTTATTGCCCTTTTTCTACGAACTGTCCTGTCCTGTTTTTGTCGTGTAAATTTTGTATATCGTTCATTCGTTTCCGTGAGGCCCGCCTCGTTGGAAGGATAACGGCATTCAAACCAGTTACGACCATCAAGTTTTATGATCAACTTTTACTTTTCGGTCCCGTTTAGCTTTTTTTGGTGTCTTTTTTGTCTTTAGTCTCGTTGTAAAATTTCGTTTACGACACCGATTTGTATACTTGGCGGTATTGTAAAGGGAAACTTTCTTAGCAATTACGCCATTCAACTGTTCAGTGGGCAGTCGATGAAGTCATCAACGAAGCAAGCGATCATAATTAATAATAAAGTAATACTGAGAAAAACGAACGGTTTATTTCACTGTCATCTTCGCTACCAAACCACAAACGCGATGATGAATTTACCGTATGTAAAGTTTATATTTACATATGTATATAATTATATGCACAATTCTCTTGAAACGGAGATAATGGTAATAAAGTGCAACTAGTTGTTTCGTTTTTGTGTTTGCCTCAATAAATTCAAATATACTTTTCCTCTTATTACAACATAAATTCTACAAAGTACATAGTGATTAAATAATATACTAAATTATATTTGGTATAATGAATTAGTAAACTGAATTCCAAGCTTAGACCGTAATGTACGGCATGGCAAAATGTCACTAAAATATGTTAATGGCAATCAGTGTTGGCAAAAAGCCAAGTTTACTTCGGTTAAATAATATTTACTTCAACTTAAGGAAATTCCACTTTGGTCTTCCAAAGTGGAATTTAGAGAGCACACAAATCTTTATAAACGGTAAAGAAATATTGAAAGTTTCGATTCGGACATAATTTTGATCGCAGCGAAGATTAATTTGTTTCGGATTATGGAGAACTGAACAGAATCAGTTCAAAGACGATCGTTTTAGAAATAGGAAAACGCGACCAATGGTAAAAACAATTTCCATTGAATTACAGTTGAACATTTCAAACATGAGTAAAGGTATATCCATCTGAGTACATAGACAACTGCCGACAACGAGTTCCCTAGCTGAGAACATCCAACATTTCACATCGGATTCGCTGTTACGCAAACAAGGATATTGGTTCAGGTGAATCTTACGCAACATCTGGTAACTAAAACATACTGACTTTCCTCTACAGTGCCTGAGTCACTGTGAATTGCAAACGAGTTTAAGCTTATGGTAAAACCAAAGGAACTAATCAAGAAATAAAGACAAAATATAAAATATGAAAAATGTATACACTGGTCTCGTGTTATGGAATTCTTAGTAAAATTGGTCTCTCTTTTCTGATTTTAACTTTCATATTTTTAAGCATCTTTTCTTAAACATATTAAAGCAATAAATAAAGAATCCAAAACATTGAAAATTTGTGTCATATTATTATTGCAATAATTTTCCTGTTCTTGCAACGCACTCGCGGTTAAATAACTGCCGCCACTTATGAGGCTCCAGTATTTCGAATGTTGCCTTGGTTACACCTATCTCGTATCTAATTTTCAAAGACAACCCTATACGTTTATACAATTAATGTAATCGGAGGTTGTTTTATCTTCGAATATACAAGCAAATCTCGAACCCAATGTACCTGGATGACATTTGCTAAACAACGTGCGAAGGCAACTGGCGGTAACGACTCAACACAAGACACGTTAGATTAATGACTTACCTATTAATACAATGTATTTAAATATCCCACTCGACACCACGTTGTTGGTAGATTAAAAATAAATAGCATCATCACGTCGTGGAATTGAACTAATAATTCTAATGCAATGTTAATAGACTACGCATAAATCATACGGAGACTTGCGTGTTTTTTCCGTTCTCATCGAGCTGTCGTATTGGCGTACAGGTATGTTACGTGGTAGCAACATTTGGACTATTTACATTGCTGTTACATAACAAAACAGGTTCTCTTCTCGAAATCTTCACTATTTTATATAACACTCCAAAACACTCGTGTTTATTCTTGTTTACGTACCTGTGTCTTTATCCTAGAGTCAAAACGATCTTGGATTAAAGAGGAAATACAGCTATTGTGATCGTTACATAAGTTTGAAATACGCGACAACGTTTAGACAAAACCTCTATTAGGTGTGACGTACAATAAAAGGCAGTTTAAATAATAATAATAAGCACATCATCATTAGCCAGTCGCAGTCTACAGCTGGATCCCATAAGGGGCTTATGCCCATAATCCTCACGCTGGGCATGCTGGACTAGGAGTAGAGGATAGCTTCTCACGTCATTTAAGTTGCTGTCCATCAACGGCCAGGACGTGTAGTCATGCTTATTTGCCAAACCGTGGTGTGCCGAACACCTGGGCACAACAAGTACATGATTACATTTATATGTATTTTAGAGACTATTTAATGGATATACCGAGTACATTGCTCATACGGCAAAAATGTCACTGAAATATAAGTGACATGAAAGCTTAAACATTAACGACGAACAATTACATATTGACAGCATAAATAATAACAGTGGCTGAAATGAAAGTTTTCACGCATCAATCGAGAGACAGCTGGGTTGACGGGCCGCGTTGAGTGTGATGGACGTATCACATCACCGTGTGCGTCACCGCTCACAAGTGGACGTGCGACGGCGGTGGCTCAGCGACTTATCACACCGGCTGTCAGTCGGCCGATCGTGTTACAAAACACATTACTGGTTACGCGAGCCGCTCCATCAAGAGCGAGCGGTTCGCAAGGCGGTTTCCGTTCCACGGAAGCGACGTCAGGTGCTAAACACAAAAAATATTTTTATAGACAATAACAAGTCTTCCGATATGATTTATTGCAAATTAAAAATAAACGAAAAATGCATGGTCTCTTATTATATAAAAATAGCCGGAAATTTTAATAACATTGCGTCATCTATAACACAATTATAATATATCACATGTTTAACGGTTCCCGTAAGGGCGTGTGAAATGTACCGATATTACGAATGGAATTTAAGTACCTTTTCTGATTCGTGGAGGACCTACAAGAAATATATTTGTAAATGGTAAGAGATACATGCATCGTTCCTAAAATGATCATTTTAATCATAATAACATTCGAGTTAGTCGGTGTTGTTATAACGGAAAAATGGCCTATCGTTCCAGTTCTGTATAACCCTTATTGCTGAGCCAGGGATTGTGGATTCGATCTCATTGGGGGCAATTATTTGTGTGAATAATAAAATCGAATAAATAATAAAATTATTTATGTACACATATATATAAATTTATGTGCGCGCATGTCGTTTTGTGGCCATAGAATAGGCTCTACTTAGTTTTCGATTAGATGGGCGTGTACGAGTCGTACGTGTGTGAAATTATTATTACCTTTATTATATATGTGAGCACCGATAGCACGTATTGGAAGGCAGAGGTGCGCCCCACAAAGATTTCTTTATAAAGTGAACGCGGTGGCGCGTTTTCGCGAACATCTGCCAACGCAGCTGGCCGCAAGGTCAAGTGGGCCAGCCTTTGCCTCGCTTCGTCTATTTAAACGAGTTATCTCGTTGATGTTGTCCTCCTAAATACACACTACTCGTAAGGAAATGTCGAGAATGTTATCTGTATATTCTCCGTATAAACTTAACGCAATAAATATAAATGTACAGGGAAAAATTTAAGTAGAACACGGATCTTCTACCAGAATGAGAAAGTTAAGGCCATGGTCCGTCACGCTAGCCAAGTGCGGGTTGGCAGTTAAAATTTAAGAGACAAAGCTCACAAAGCGAAAAGTAAAATCGTATCAGACGAACAAGAGTAACATTAACGCCTTATTTAATTTTGCAAATATTAAAGATACATCTCCACTCATTGTTAGTCAAAAAGCAGTGAATAACGCAAATAAATTAATATATCAATCAATGTAACAAATGAGATACATTTCATTCAACAACAACAATAACAAGGTATACGAACTTGGGAGATAAAAGTCATTGGGATGCAAAGGCGACAGCAATTGGAAAGATAAGACTCATAACGGTGAAGTGAATCTTCAACACAACGACAAGGGAGCTGTAACTCGGGCGGACAAGCATTCCAATTTAGCCCGAGAATCGTTTATCTGGCCGCACAAACAAGAGATACCGGGAGACGGTATCGCGGTATAAACAGTCGGTATCAACATGGAAGTGTTGACGCCTTTGCTCTGTCACGATCACGAGGCGCGCGCGTGGTCCCGCGCAGTCTGTGATCCGACGCGCCGTGCTTGCACAGTTGGACGCGAACAGTAAGTCCCACTGCGCAGTTACTTGCGGAATGTATGAGTGATAACAGAGCTACATTGACAATTAGCTTATACAAGAGCATTGAATTACTGGTGAACACTTTATGTACCTATTGTTTTCATGCACATAACACTATGACACAATACTGTAGCATATTCGTTGTGAGAGAGAGTATCTTGAGGCTTTTATACTGCGTGAATGAATTAGGTGGCGCATTTGAAAATTATTGGGACATAATAATAATAATAATCGATCCATTTGTCATTCCACTGTTGGAATATGGGTCTTCTGTCATATTGAGAGAGTTAAGGCCATAGTTTGCCACGCTGGCCAAGTGCGGGTTGGCAAACATTGGAACATAATTCTAGTTTAAACATAGTTGTGGTTTGATGTCTATATATTTCTAGGAATGATTATTTTTAGCACAACTCTCGCTGGGTGGAATTGGTCTGCTCGCCCTATTCGATCCAGGAGGGGTAATCATCAGTTACCTAGACGTTATGTCGTATAGTTGTTTCTTAACAATTTCTGTATTTATATTCTCATGACACCATACACTAAGGGTTTACGAATGCGGATTGATCTTTGTTTATTCTGTGTATTTCAATATTGCTTCGTTATAATACCTCTAACTATAATATTGAACTAAATACAGTGTGAAATATTTGTTACAGTTAGAAATTAACTTTATAACTTTCGTTTTCGAAATTTGTGTAATATGACACCGCTATCCCACAATTATCCAGGTAGGCAAACACGAAGATAATCTGTGGACATGCTATCCCTAACGTCCTATTCAGTAATGAATCGATGCTGCGTAATATGAAGCAGATTTTTTGGATAGTATCGGACAACAGCACAAAACAGAAATAAAAAAATTTAATCATACTGTTCTTTCTGCACTGTGGCGACGGAGCGTAGAATTGTGAAGATAACGAACTCAATTGACATTGTTATTGGCGCAATTCGATGCAAGATAATATCAGAATGCTTGAAAATTTAATCGTCCTTCAATAACATACTTCGTACTGAACGACTGTATATCACCGAAGCGCCTTGATAAATGTTAGACTCCCGGAATTACGTAACGAAAATTATGTACCATTGATTACTCGTCCGCTTTCCTGGTTTTAAGAATTACATAACATCACAATGCCCCGTTCTGAATGAGTCAGCAAAGGAGTGTAGTACTCTGCCATGTTTCGACAGTTATGTCTCATTATGGAATAGGGCGTCAATTGCTATATACCGGGCACAAATGCAAACTCCCCACTGCTACTGGGAATTTAAAGTAAGAAAAACGCAATAATAATTCGCCCGACACGGAGATCGAACCCAGGACGTCTTGACCAACTAGTAGACAAAGATAAAGGAAATATAATAGGTAATCCACTTCCCCCAAATATGTACTTCGTTAACTTGGAATTTATTTACCATAAGTAATTTTCAGCCTAGCCGCCGTCCGCTAACGAGCAGTACGCGGTGCGAGTAGCCCTTCTCTGCGATTCCCAACCCGCATGTGCTCAGCGTGGGGATTATTGAATAATTGAAGATTGAAGTCTCAAATCAAACAAAGTCATGGCTAACTAGAACTACAGTTACACACATCATAGGTCGCATATACTTTGTTAGACCAGTGAAAAAGCATATTAAGAAACCAAATCAATAGTATTTAAATAATTATCACGGATATAACATCGGTCCCGGAATAAAAACTAACGTGTATTCCTTGAATAGTTTCTTCAGACTTGATTTAAAAATGAATGTGATATTATTATAACAACACGTTAGGTCTCTCACGGGATAGACAGTGAGTACTGCGTGCCAAACATCTCTATCTACTGATCTGCCGTGCTCCTTCTACTTTAGTCGCTCTTTTTATACGCGAACGCCTTTCTCATACAATAAGAAGAGATAATGAGCGTGATACATGTGTAAAATAAACACGTTAGATCTGCAAGGATAGAGATATTTGATATTTAAAGCTCTCTGCCTATCCTGTAAGTTACCTGATATGACGATATAATAATGACTACAATTGTACTTAATAACTTCTCAAAACACGAAAACATTTCATCTCACTCAAGCCACTGCATTCGAGCACATATTTGACAGGCATTTTGAATGCGACTGATGTACATTCAGAGAATATATATTTCATATGAACATAGACGAAAATGCAAAAAGATAGTATAGTACCAAGTCTATTAGTTGTCATTTTAATTGTAGTACACCCCTATTACGATAAATTTACATCTCTTCCACCTGAAGGTTTCCTGGAAGAGATCGCTCTGATAGTGACAAACCGCCTTTTATATACCTAGAATTAAGAATTTTTTAAGTTTATACATGTTATTTTATACTGGTGTACAAATAAAGAGTATAAATAATAATAATCATAATAATACTAAGTATAAATAATATTAATATAATATGTACATATAAAAAAAATGTGAAGTCCACCAACCCGCACTTGGCCAGCGTGGCGGACTACGGCCTTAACCCTCTCAATATGAGAGGACACCCATATTCCAACGTCGATTATTGTTATTTTTATTATTACTGGACTAACTGACCAGATGTACATGTATTAAAATGTATCAAATCGACACTGTTTTATTTATATAATAATATGTATGGTTTTCATCGAGTTGCTGGTAAGATTTATTTATCTCGCGTAAAGAGATATTTGCCGAAAAAGTTTGTCTCTCAGAATGAGAGAGCATAATCAAGGCCAGAAAAAAGTTAACTGCTATTTGGCGTACTTCACACGCCCTTGAGAACTTAAATTTTATTTCACTGTAATTGAAAAATTAATTTAGCCTTTGTCCTTCAGGGACTGCAAGAATTACTATTTTAGTTGTTTGTCATTTGTTTTTCAGATAATAAACTAAAAATTCCATTTTGCAAGATTGTAAGATAATGCTGGTGTGTGTCTAAGACAATTACATTTGTATACAAGAACAACACCGGTAAGTACATTACTATCTGACCCAAGAAACTCGGAAAAATTATACTTTAATAACGTTCAAGCATATTATTACTTACATGTCTAATCTTGGCGGAGTTTTGCATTAAACCTTGATACATGAAACCTGATCTCTTAAAACCTGATGAACGACGAAGATGATCGTAAAACTTCGGTTTTTTTCAGATTGATTTATGAAGCTTAGATGCTCGGAAAGCACAGAACCAAAACAAGACCGATTTGATTTCAGAAGAGTGTACCAAAAGAAGCGGGAATATGTGGCATTTCCCATCTTGCTAAGTTCTATCTGAGCTTTAGTGTCGCGAACTGATAAAAATGGCTTCCCTAGACAAAGGCGAACACATAGCTCGTGAAACACGTACACGCGACATAATTAAACACAAAGGGCAGATCAAAGTGTATGCGGGCCAAATGTTATCAATTTTGTTGTGCTGTGAGACTGCACACAGAAAATCCTTTGAGCTCTCATATGTATAACGGGCTCCTAGTATACTAATGAATTAGATGCCCATATTCTCCAAACACGACGTGAGTACATAAAAAGTAATGACTTTAGAAGAGCGTCAGGTCTGCAAGGTTAGAGATATCTGCCACGCGGTGCCTTCTGTCTACCCCTAAAGGGCTCTCGGCTGACAATATGATAACAATAATAATAATTTAACAACATTACATTAGTAAAGGTCTGTACTTAATGTCAAATATCTGACTATCAGAGACTATACGTTTCGTGTTTCGAAAATCTAAGTACATTCATTCACCGGTTACCACTGAGACAGCGTGATGAAGTATTACCCAGTTTTACCCCAATTGGGGGACACCATTGGGACATGATCGGGATACGGTATTTGTCTATTACGAATAGGCATATTGTTTATCCCCAAACAACTGAAGCGGGATAGACGAGAACGAGAGACCGTACCTGTGGGAAAACCCGCAACACGCTTTTCATTTTACCAAATTAGTATACACAAATTTGGATTTTGAAAACTCCTTTAGAAATGTGGGTGCAGAGAATTATCCATTTTTTAGTAAAGTTTATAAATATGAGTTCATTTTCAACGGGAATAATAATAGATGCAGATATCTAGAATAAAAAAGACTCAAAAATCTTCACTTTGACTGACTTGTATGAAAAGAACGATGAATTCAATGTAATGTATGAATGAAGAAAAACATCAGGTCTGTAAGATTAGATATATTTGCTACTCGGTGTTCTCAGCCCACTCCGCAAGAAACCTGGCGTGATGATATAATAATAATAAATATAAAATATGGATTTGAGAAAGTTCAATATTATCATGTCCTAAAATGGATTAATTTATATATTAAATAAATATATTAAAACTATACGTGACTTAGCTTTTGACATTTGTAGAACATGAAAAATGTGAAAAATATGAATGATATTTAACGAGTTGTTACATGTATTGCGGTTTATGTACATAACTTCATATCAAAATACTGAAAACAAATTTACGTTGGAACATAAAACGTAAATAAAATCAACCGATCCGTACAAAAGCGCTAAATCGACTTTACGATCACAGTAACATTACTGCAATGTATGTCGCTTCAAACAAAAGACGATACTTTGAAATTGCAAGACAACACAAAGAAAACGAACATACGGACTATATTTAAACTGTTATCAATAATAAACAAACATACTTTACCTAAAACTGGTCCAACGATGAACATGTAGGCAAACATGATTAGTATTATTTGAAGTCGGCAGGAGCCCTCGCGCGACTTGAACGCTACATTCACGGTAGCGACCAGATCCTTTATAGAGAATAGCGAACATATTGTCTCGGATTTCTCATCGTCAACCGTTTTCTTCTTCCTTTCTTTCAGCCTTAACAGGATATAAACGAAACCGGTCATGTAAAAAACGCACGCAACAATAAATACACCATAATAGCCGAAGCGTTTAGTCATTATACCACTAAGCGCAAGCCCTATGGGCCTGCTGAGCGTCAGTATCGCCGTGATTATTCCCAAACGAAAAGTCCGTTCCGATTCACTAGTAATATCAGTCATGTAACTGTAAACAGCAGTTGTCATCGCTACCCGGCCGCCAGCAAGAGCTGGAGGTAAACCTTCGATCAAAGCCGTTTCGTTTAAGCCAACTTGGAGAAAAAACACCGTGCTCAATATCATGCCTAACACTGAAATCAATTTGCCAAGTATTGGAAACACCATGAACGCTTTGCGATTCCCGGTACGATCGCTCCACGCGCCTATGAAGAGAGTCAGTACACCTGGCAGCGCAGTTTGCAGAGGGAAACTCCAAGCGGTCATACCCGCTACCATTGTTTGTACATTTTTCTCTTGCTCCGTGTAATTGTGGGTGCGTCCCTGCATTATGTGTGTGCAGGTCCGTTCGTCGTATTGCAAATTCACGAGACATGATTTTTCTAAACATAAATTCTGCACAGCCAATCCAGCTAGCACGCTCGGTAGCACGTAACAAATGACGTACGGTTCAACGGTGATTTTCGATCTAAATGCCCATGAGTCTTTGATGAACTCCTTCAATCGTAAGCTCAGTTTGGCCTCCTTCGTTTTTACGTCTCCGTACGTTTTATTACACTTGCATGATTCCGTCACAGTCACAATTTTTTCACCGGGCACTTCGACCCGCAACGTCATTTTGACAAAGAACTACCACCTTAGAGTTCATTTGTTTATTAACATAACTTTTAAAAACTGATTTAATTTTTTTATTTTAAAATATGTATTTATTTGGTTTTATTATTATTATTTTAAGTCACAATTTGTTCGGACGAACGTGAGGCTTGCGTCCGAGTGCGCGTGCGCCGCGGTATTGTTCGTTAAATAGTAACGTCGCGAGCGTTTTGATCGGCTCCGAGTCGGCTACTGCCTATCAGCTGGCTACTGGTAGTGTTTAATTTGTAGTTTATCATGTTATCACGTGGGTCCGCGGCTCTCTTACTGTTATGCGAGCGAACTTTAATTATAAAATAAGCGTATCTAAACGTGCCACCTTCTAGCCTTCCCATGTGTTGCCTTGAAAAACCGCGTTAATTTTTTCATTACGAAATAATTGGCATACCCTTATCAGATATTAAATGTATACTACACATTATTACACGCACTTTATAAGTTTTTCAAAAATATTCAAATTATACTTTCTTATAAAAAACATACTTTATATTTTTTGAAACTTTGAATTTTTTTTTTCTAGATATCCCGAATGGTAAAAAAATTTGGAGTAGACTCCTAATACCATGCATTTCTGGAATTATATATTGACAAATAAAGATATAACTTTTTACACGCGTAAGTACATTTAAAGATAATGGAGAGCTATAGATTTTTGCCACTATTTTTCTGAGAAAGTGATCCAGGATTCACTTTTGAAAGTACCATACTTTGGACACTTCTCGTACATCATAAGGTAACCAGTTCCAAAGCAGTACAGCCGGAATAGTCAAAATGGGGTATTAAACATCAGAAAGGTACTCAGACAAATTCGTTGTAAAATATTAGAGTAACACTAGTACTTCAATTAGTACGTTAGTTTAATTATATTTAACACTAGCTGTGCCCTGTGGTTTCACCCGCGTAAATAGAGAACAATCTGTTAAAAAACTATTTTAAGAACATCACGCTATGATCACCAAGAGTAAATATAGTAAAAAATAGATGTGCCCGCGACTTCGTACGCGTAGATTTCGTAAGTTTTGAGAAAATATTTTTATATGTTAACCGATTTAATTGAAAAAAACACTAAATATTAAATGATTCCCATCACAATATAATCCTGAAAACTGAATTCAAATCGGATAAGCCTTTTCTGAGATTAGCGTGCACGAACATACAGACATACAGACGAATAGACAAAATAAAAACATTGTTTTGGGTTCTCTTGCATATATAAAGGCACCCCATTATGAATTTTTAAATATATTTGTCATGTACAGACAGCAATCAGTTACAGTTTTATTATATGTATAGATATAGATATTGTTGGAGATTGATATAACTTTACTTACTGTAACCACGTATTCAGTTAATTAACTAATTAAAACTGACAGAAAGTTATCATTTAAAGCATAGCTATTATTTAGATTTGCATCCATCATCATTTATTCATTATCATTCATCCATTTATCATCATTAATTCATCATCATTCGTCAGCCCGTCATTGTTCACTGCTGGATGTAGGCCTCTCCAATAGCAAATCTTTTTTAAGATAACTATTCTAACAGCGTTTTCGAGATGTTTCCTTGATTTTTTTTAATTTGAACAATCATAATTAGGATTGCATTTCGGCTCTCTCGCTTCCAATGCAATTTAATTTTTTTATGCTGAAGTAATTTATGTTTACCTCGAACAGAACTGATTTTGTATTTACAGTCTAATTATTATCATATGACTGACGAATTATTCAGAAAGCCTCATATCCACAGCATTGGGTAACACGTGACGCGGTTTAAAATTTTTCTCATTTTGCTCATTGCTCATGGACATCTGCCATCCGTACCATCCAGGTCATACCGGTCTCCGCGTCTTCGCTGCAATCGGCGGGAGCTCATGATGAAGAGCTTCGTATAGGTCCACAACTAGTCAGGCCATCCCGAAAACCATACGTGAGTTAAGTCGGTATGTATATAATCGTGTATATATACACTCGCTAGATATTTAATAGCATAGGACTGTGGGGATTTAGTGTTATTTGGGTGATACCTAAGTCTGCAGGCATCATCATCCTGGTTGGTACGAGTTAGTACCAGCATAATATTATATTATCCTTTAGAGCTTAGATTAAATTTATAAATTTTGTAAATAAAGTCACGTCAGATCTATAAAGACAAAGATATTTGGCACGGTGTGTACTCTACCTACACAGTCCGGGACCTGGCGTGACGGTGTAACAATAATTTATAAAAAAAACTGGGTCATATTGGAGAACACGATTTTGTCTACATATTATATTTTTCCGTGCACAACGCGTGTTTTGTCCCAAAATAATATAGTGCGTTGACTCGACGACTTAAAATAGAGTATTTTTCATAGGAATACCTACTTAGTTGTAAATATTTTAAAGAGTTCAATATTCTCTTAGATATTAATAATTGTATATTACTGAGTAGAGTAACAAAAGAATTTAGCAGCTTTCGACAAATTTTATATAGTTATTCCCACTGACACACCGTTATTGATATGTCTTTCAAATTAAAAAATAATACAATGAGATGATAAATTATACACATTTTGATAATTCAAATATACAAGAATTTTATCATAAATCCTCTTTACAGGGTACAAACTAACAGTTCTATTTAAATACTCCGAGATTTTAAAATAAAGATTTTTGTATCGCGGAGTATTTAACGGAAATATGCAAATGCGATGAACATTTAAACACTAAAGTCGTTACAATAAATAGTGAGAAAACGGACGGATCCAGGAGGCTTGATGCTAGTTAATTGAAAACAACGGCAACAGAAAGTCACGTAACACAGCGTTCTAATTTTTCCCATAATATCGGTCAAGACGAACATTACGTAATATGTAATTGGATGCCATTGACAATGGTCATATTTATGAACGAGTCCACGATCAAAAAGCAATTTTTGTTCCAAGGTTCCCATTCAAGTCGCTCACTTTTCACTAATTACATTTTAGTTTAAATCAGTCTCAGAAAAAATCTGTCGCAGATTTGCTTTGTAATGTTTATTTCTGACTGTATCATAGACATTTTTATTATTCCAGTGCTGGGCATCGGTCTCCTCTCAGAACGAGAAGGGTTAAGGCTTAAGGCTTACGAATTGGTCATAATGGATTATTTAACACGGCTTAGATAATATTATAGAGAACTCCTAAGCTGTGCAAATTTCCACGGGATGCTTTGCTTATAGTTAATAATCATTTCATCTGATTGGACCTGAGGGTGTTTTAAAGCTAAGAAGGAAGCTAAAAAACCGGTTAGGTAAATTACGGCTTTAACTTTTTGTATTCTGAGGAGACTCATGCCCAGCAGTGGGACAATAAAATGATTGAGGATGATGATGAAGACAAAAGTTGGTTTCGCTCTCTTACTTTTTCCGTCAGGGTCTATTCAGGTAAACAGTAATAAATACGGTATGTATAGGCAGTAAAGAGTCAAATTGTGGCAATAGGCCAGGCTCACCACCTATTCCATGGGACTTAAACGTAACTGGTGAAACGTGGGAGTATGCTACACTCCTCTGCCTACCCCTTCGGGAATTATAGGCGTGATGTTACGTGTAAAGAGTTAAAATAGAGGACAATATTTTGACAGACACTTTTATAAATAACTACGTTCATTGTAGCATAATATATATTTGTGTTGCATTGCAAGGCTTTGTGTTATTATTTATTATGAACTGGAAAAATATTAATAAATGACGAATAAGTTACCTTCCAGCAGTAGACTGTAATTAATTAATTCCCCAAATTAATTCCCGGTTAAATTACTATGGAAAAACATATAAAAAAAAAACACGAGTGTGCTTACAAACATTATTTATGTATTAAAATCTATGTCAACAATGATACGTTCTTAAAAATATCGAAACATCAGAGCAAGGTTCAATATAATAAAAGCAAAAGTAAAAATACAAGGAATAATCACGCTATTATTAATAGTACGTCGTCACACTTCATACATTAACACATGTCTCTTACGGGGTTGGCAGAGAGCAGTGAGTGACGACTGCGTCTATCATTGCAGACCTGTCAAATTCCTTCTCCATTCAGCATCATCATAAGTCTATCTCAGTCGACTGCCACTATCACATAGGCCTTCTCAATGAGCGGCTTTTGCCTGCAGCTCTCACAAGTCGTCATTCCACCTGTTTAGTATCCGTTATGAGTAAAACGAATACCTACGGGTATGCTTGCATAATGGTCATTCAAGTAAAACAGTTCTGGTTTAAACAAAAATATGCATTTTTTTTAATTATCCGTCAATGTTTGAATGACCAAAACATTCATTTCTCAGATACTCAAGGCAGGCAACGATGATGATAATGACTCGTGATGGTAAATACTTACCATCACGTTGCCCGTCTGCTTATTTGCCATGCCTTTTCAATACGAAAAAAAAAACAAAGAAATTTAGAGCGCTAAAATACTCTGTCAATTATTCTCCCTCTGAGCAGCTGCGAGCCGAAAAACGAAGAACAATAACCTCGCCAGTACTGTTATGCAGCAGGAATAGGTCATTGAAATATGTACGGATAATTTGTTTATACTTCGTGTAGCGTTAACAATAATAATGTACATAATGACATAAAGAAACGCGTACTCATGAAACTAATCAAACCTTGTGTAACAAAGCAACAATGACCAATGCACGCCCAGTGCACGTTTGGAACTAAATTACTAAGTAATAGTTGCAAAAACCACAGATTCTTTTTGTTCTACCACATAATTATTACATACATAATACCTTAGTGGTATCTTTGTAAGAATTACAAAATCGAACTGTGTCATTAAATTGCGATTTGTTTGTCTCGTTCCGGACGTGCAATTAGTTGTAAAATGGTCGTGACGTGTTCTAATAATTAATGTTATTATCTGCGCTTGCGACATTATTTTTAAAAATTATTATTGAATTAATAAATAAAAATTAAATCATGTTTGGTGATTAACGCGTCATTTTAGAACGGCTGGACGGTTTTGAGCAATATATCGTTTTACCGTTACGTTTTTTAGTCGATATAAGGTTTAAGCAGTGATATTTATTTATTTATTTACTCTTTATTGAACACCATATACAGGCATAACAAAGGGCGAACTTAATGCCTAATGGCAT